>JAWQEG010000562.1:0-247500 GCA_033782935.1 Petrolisthes cinctipes
ATTCCCCTTCAAGATCTCTGTCTGAGGTTCTCAACCATGACTCCATTATGGCCACCATCTCGGGTTCCTCTGTCGCAACGAGGGCCCGCAGTTCCAAAATCTTGTTTCGGATGGACCTGGCGTTGAACAATAGAACCTTCATGGAACCCCCAACTGCAGGGCTCCCTATACTCTTCCGTTTCCCGGATTGGTCATTGTTTTGGTAGTGCTGGGGATATCCTTCTTCAGGATCTCAGCAAATGTCTTCTCTGGGGTCACTCTAGCATAGCGACGAGGGCTCTCCTCCACGCTCGGTCGAGTGCTCCTGAGACATCGTCGGACGGCGTCTTCCATTAATTAATTTGGAAAGCACTTCTTTCCCCTTTAGTGAGAGATGTGTGCCATCCCTCTGGTAGAGGTCGTCTCTACCAAAGAGTGAGGTGTAGGGGTCCACAAAGAACACCCCCTCGGCAGTACACAAATCAGCCAGGCGCTGATTTACTGCAATGTTCTTTGACAGAGCAGTCCCTAAAGTGCCTCTCCTTGGGAGCATGCCAACAACTACCCTTCTGCGGGTTTTTAACCCACAGTCATCTACTGCACCGAGCACATCCGAGAGGACTCCTTCGGTCATGCCTACTCTACCATTTCTCAGGTAGATGTCATTACCACTCACCATGAGTGCAATGACAGCAGATCTGGACGTTTGGATCCTCTCAGCTTACTTTCGGAGGTCAGCATTGCCACAACCTGGCAAACAATTCACCTTCACAGAAGTGTGAAGGCGATCTGCCATTAGGGGTTGCAGCCCTCGTGCCTGGGAATCACCTACAATGTGTATATCCACAGGCCTCTCCTTGGTAGGAGCACGAGATGCCTTGTGAGGAACCCGAGAGTGTTTTGAATTCCTGCCGGGCTCGTCACTTCCTCCAGGTTGCTTCTTCTTCTTCTTCTTTTCCTTCTTCATTTTCTTTTTCTTCTTATTTGATTCCTCACTTTCCTCTAATCCCTCCTCGACTGTCTTGGGTTTTTCTCCCTTCTCCATATTCCCCTCCTCTTTTCCATCACACTTTTCTGCAGACTCTTTTCCTTCTGCAGTCTCTTTTCCCTCTTCATTGTTGTTGTTCTTCTTCTTGTTGTTCTTCTTCTTATTCTTTACTGCCGTGGTGGAGCTCTCCGGTGAAGAAGCTCCTTGGACTGCCTTGTCTCTCACATGGCAGTCACACCTCTGTGAGTCCATCCGGAGAACTTCCTCCTTTAGGGAGTTGTTCTCCTTCATGAGCAGTGAGATGTGCTTCATCAACCTCTCCTCGAGTTTGCAAAAGTCACAGACACTCGAGGAGTCTAGGTCGCTCGCACTCCTCCCGCTGAAGTCCTCACACCAGCGGTACACCTTGCATGTAGTACATGTAAATTTTCTTGCTGATGGACCAGTCATCTCGCTCTAATTCAATTTAAGACCAATAATACAAAAGAAAAGATAATGTGATTTGATCTCGCATAAGTCTCATCCACCTACTTCCAGAAGGTTTTCGGTCGTTCGGCCAACAGAAACCCTTATGAGCCAAGCACACCAACCCTAAGGTCTCCCCTGGGCCGGACGGCCCCAATCGTGCCGCAGCTCCCAACTGAGCAGCACAAGAGTCCTAAGTAAATGGGACTCTGATTTTTCGACAGGGGTGCTTGAAGTGTAACCGTCGTCCTACTAATCCCTACTAATCCTCCATCCGCGGCCAAACTTAAAGCAAATAGTAAAACTAAATGTCCACGACTTTATCCGAGATTTTTTACTGGCCTGGCAGCCAGCGAGGCACGAAAGCTCTCTCACCAAAGAGCAGTCGAGCCTTTAGGCACCTAAGAACGGTCACAGGGAGCTGGTCAGGCTTATTAATCTAAGAGAATACCTACGGGGGTCCTGAGGCATCTCCATTACTCGTATCCCACACGCCTGAGATCCCTTCAATCTCAGCCCTTTCGAAACCTGTGAGCGTTAAAAGGCGTTTTAGGAGGTTCCAAAGCCTCCCTTCTCACACGGCATAAGGTAGCTGGTGAGGTCCTTAACAATAAAAACTTATATCGAAAGTGATGAAGATTTTTTTTTTTTTTTTTTTTTTTTGTTAGGACAGTTGAAGAGCAGTTGTGAAACTTAATATTAACATGAAGATTTGACAACTCTTAGTCAGGATCCTAATAACGCTACCTTTCTGGCACGGGTAACCCAACTGGACTAAATGTCCCCCAGCATAGCTAGCAAAATTCAAACAGATCACACAAGCTCTCTCACCGACGGCGAGGTGGTTGTCTCGAGAGAGAGAGAGAGAGAGAGAGAGAGAGAGAGAGAGAGAGAGAGAGAGAGAGAGAAAAATTGTATATATGTGTAAGTGACAGGAAACGTGTGTGTGTGTGTGTGTACCAATCTGAAATGCTTGTGATCCTCCCTAGATACAGAAAAGTTGTTTGGTAATTGTTAAACAAATATGGATCAATTGTCGGACTTAAAATAAAGTATACTACATTGATTTGCAAGAAGTAAGAACACAATAATTGACAAAGGATTAAATTACTCACAGTACACTGGAGTTCATTATCTAAAATGTTTTATCTCTTCCTCCACTGTCCCTACGAATGACGCCATGACACTATCTCAAGGCTACACACACATTGACACACATACATTATTACAAGGCCACACACATTAACACACTCACACTATCACAAGGCTACACACACATTAACACACACACACGCTATCACAAGGCAAAACACACTAACACTATCACAAGGCTACACACACATTAACACATACATTATTACAAGGCTACACACACACATTAACACACATACAGTATATAAAACAAATAGAGGCTTAGTTCTATGTCTGTCATGTATGTTTATCTTGTCTTGTAACACTACATGATTATATTTTATCTGTATATGTGACATGTATTATATAGATGTATTATAGATGTATTATATAGATATTATATAGATACCAAAGAAATAGAAGATCAACTGAGCATCACCAAGATTGTCAACTTTCTCACCCACAAACAAAACACCCTAGACCTCATTATCACTGACCTGGCAGACCAGTACCTACCACCTCAACCACTTCCACCCGTGGGAAGAAACAACCATCTCTCTATGTTTTGGGCCCCTGCCACTACCACCTCCCACCACCAAGATGACCATACCACCAAGATATGTAGACCTACACCTGACTCTGCTATCAGACAGTTTGGACAGTGGCTGATACAGTACCTGTGGACTGAGGTACTAACTGTTAGTGACATTGACAAGAAGTGGGAGAATTACCAAACTACTATCACTCAGGCCTACTACCACTTCTTTCCTACTAAGGAGGTTAGGAATCACCCTGCTGACCTACCATGGATAACACCACGGATTAAGAGGCTGATGGAGCAGTGCAACAAGGCATTCTATAATGACAGGAAGAGGTATAACACGCTATGCAACAAAGTCATCACAGAAATTAAAGATGCCAAGGTGTACTACCCAACAAAAATTCACCACCTTAAACAAACCAACATCAGTCAGTGGTACAACAAATTAAAGGACCTGTGTGGGATGGTGAAAAAGTCACCTTCTATTTCCTGTGTTGATGAACATACCAGCCAGGAAGTAGCTAATCTTATAAATTACCATTTCGCCAGGATCTGTCAAACCCTGCCCAGACTGGACTCAACCCAATTACCAGCTTACCTACCCTCCATCCCTCCCCCAAGCGTTAATGAGCACGAGGTCAACTATAAGCTCTTAAGCTTTAAGCTCAAATACTCCAATACCTGTATTGACCTTCCCGTTAAATTGTACCATGAGTTTGCTGTTGAGCTTGCAAAACCTCTTTGTTCAATAATTAATGCATCACTTAGTCAGAGTAAATGCACACAGGATTGGAAGACAGCTTATGTTACTCCAATACCAAAAGTTTCAAAACCCCAAACACTTGATCAATTAAGACTCATTGCCATAACCCCCCTCCCGAGCCTGTTATGTGAAAGCTTTGTGTTTGACTGAGTTTCAGCCAACATATTAGATTTATTTGAACCCCAATGATTTGGAAATATGAAGTCATCATCAACCATCATCACCATGGTGCAGTATCTATACACCAACATCACTCGTGTGGTGTGCCCCAGGGGACCAAGATGGGACCCCTGTGCTTCCTCATCCGAATCAATGACGCCTTAACTGACACAATTTTTCGCTGGAAATATGTGGATGACTCAACCGTTGGGACAGTCATCAATAACTTGTCTCCTGACTACCACCTCCTGCAACGACACCTCACCAACCTCCAGACGTGGACCAATGACAACAACGTCTCCATCAACCACGGCAAGACAGTAGTGATGCAATTTCACACGGCTACCACACCACCACCACCAGTGATAACACTAGGACACCACCAACTACAAGTATCACCTATTTGCATCACCATTTTACAATGAATATTTACAACCCTTGGCTGCCTGTGCCAAATAAACCTTTTATTATTATTATTATTATTATTATTATTATTACACACACATACCCTAATAATATACAAACGTATGCATTAACACACACACACACACACACACACACACACACACACATAATGGTGACAGTAGTAACAACTCCACCTTTACTTATCATGGTGTGAACATTTTTACTAAGTTGTATAGATTAGTGAACAGGAAGTTTATGTTGTCGTTTCATTAGAGAGAGAGCTGTGTGTGTTGGCATGGGTGTGTGTACCTGTGTGTGTACATCCGTGTGCTTGTTTCTGTGCATGCCTGTGCGTGCGTGCGTGCGTGTGCACGCGTGTGGGTACGTGCATGCTTTCATGTGCGTCCATGCGTGAATGCGTGTGCGTCCGTGCATGCATGCATGAGTGTGTGTCATGCATGCATGCATGCGTGCGCATGTGTGTGTGTGGGGGTGGGGATCTGATGGAGGTGGTAGAATAATTTGTATATGGATAATTAACATTGATCCCTGGTTCTGATCTGTGACCATAATATAAATAGTAATTAATTATTGTATTGGTTGTTGGTGAATCTAACATTACATGATAACATTCACTCTTAATTAATAGTTAACTATGATAGTTTGGTCTATTTTGTATCTGATTCTTTATTGATTACTTTTGCTACTGATAATTGATATAAGTTATAATATACACCTTTATATGTATAGTGCTTACCTGACTTAACCTAACCTTTATATGTACAGTACTCAGGGACATCTAAGACACAGTACATGTTTCCAATTTTAATATACACCTTTATATGTACAGTCCTAACCTAACCTTTATATGTACAGTACTCAGGGACATCTTAGACACAGTACATGTTTCCAATATTAATATATATACAAGTTAATATACAGTCCTCAGGGTCTGGCTGGTCATCTGAAACAACGGGTGAAGTCCCACTGGACAAGTCCATCTGTGGCCTGGTGGTCACAAAGGAAAGGTAAGTAACACACACAGACAACACATGACCTATTCTTATCCCTACCCATTATGATGACCTAACAGTCTGGTTTGCTGCTTCCCATATGTCAGTGGCGGAGCGGTACATGCAGCTTGCCCTTGACAGGGTGTCACATTGGACTGGTTCTCATGGGCTTTACTTCTCTCCTGCCAAGACAGTTGCTATGCACTACTGAGGCGTCCACCCCGATCAGGACTTATTCATGTATGGTCATCGGATACGTTGTGTCGAGGAGACTCGCTTTTTGGGTCTCCTTTTTAACAAACGTTTGACTTGGGTTCCCCACTTACATACACTTAAGGTCTCTTACCTCAAGGCTCTTAACCTGTTGAGGGTCCTGGACCATACGTCCTGGGGGACTGATCGGGCCACCCTCCTCCGTCTATACCATGTTCTTATTAGGTCAAAACTCGACTATGGGTGTGCCCGTCTCATAGTCTTAGACCCTGTTCATCATCCTGGGATATGTCTGGTGATTGGAGCCTTCAGGTCATCCCCAATTCCCAGTCTCCTGGTGGACGCTAATGAGCCACCTCTTGATCTCCGTCGCCAGTCCTTGATGGTTCGTTGTTGACATCAATTACATCGACTTCATGACTCCCTTCCCTGCTTGGCGGTGTCATCTGATATCATGTCTCAGTACTACCTTTTACATTCTCGTACACCATGGCCCTTTGACTTCCAGGTCAGGAAGGCTATGGAGGAGATGGGCAATTGATGACTTCCAGATTTGTCCTGTGAGGGTCCCCAGGGTGGCTCCATGGCTTGTTCCAGAAGTTTTGCCCTGCACCTGCTTTACAGACAAGAAGGAATCTCTTCCTCCTCCAGTGGCCCTTTCCCTCCCTGTGTACACTGATGGGTCAAAGTCTGATGCTAGAGTTGGCTTTGGAGTTGTCTTTCCTGACTTTTGCCGTGGCGGCAGGCTCCCTTCTGTCATGTCAATTTTTACTGCTGAGCTCTCGACCATTTTATATGCCCTCCAAGTTATTTTTACTCTCCCTCAGCCTTCGTTTACTATTTTTAGCGATTCCTGTAGTGCCTTGCAGGCCTTGTGCAATTTTAACTCTTCCCATCCCCTGGTGTTGGCCATTCTCGAGTGGCTTGTCCTCCTGGGTTGTCGTGGCCGCAGAGTTACATTTTGTTGGGTCCCGGCTCATGTGGGTGTCGAAGGGAATGAGCGGGCTGATGCCCTGGCTAAGGATGCAGTCTCCAGTTCTCGGCCTCCTGCCAGGCGTCATCCTGTTCCTGCAATGAACCTTTGACCCTACATAGATGTTACCATTCGTTCCTGCTGGCAGGACAGATGAGATGCCGTCGGGGCTAACAAGCTCTGTGACATCCACCAGCACCTTGGCTTGTGGAGCTACAGTGGCCTGTCCCGTCGGTGGGAGACGGCTCTTGTCCGTCTCTGCATTGGCCACACATTATTGACTCATGGCTTTTTAATGGAGAGGGCTCACCCTCCCTACTGTGATGATTGTCTGGTCCCTTTGACAGTACGGTATCTTATTGTCGAGTTTCCCAGCCTTGGGGACCTTCGTCGTAGGCACCTCTCCGAGTACCGGAAGGGTGACGGTTCTTACAGTCTCTCCCAGGTGATCGGGGAGGAAGCTTGTAGTGTGGGAGGGAACACCCTCTCCTATGTGAAGGAGGCTGGCCTTCTCCACAAAATATGATTTTATGATATTTATGGTTTTTATTTTTTTTTTTTTTTTATGTCAACGGGTTCTTTTAGTAATAATGTGCTTTTTAGTTTGTGTGTGTTTTAATCATGGTGCCTATCCCTTTCGGGTGTTCATGTTTTATTAATAATGTAGATGACAATTTTATGTTGGGCGGTATATGACCTTAGCTGTTGCTCCGCCAGATGTTTAGTTGCATCAAAAATCAATCAACACACACACACACACACACACACACACACACACACACACACAGATAGACAACACATGACCTATTCACTGGTCCAAGTCTTCTTATCCCTAGCCATTATCACTCTCAAAACGTACACACACACAGACAGACAGAAAGACAACACACACACACACACACACACACACACAGACCTACTGTTATCTCCATGGTAGGTTAATATGGTACCCATGTGAGACTTCTGTACCATGACCCATAATACCATTACCACACACACTCATGTCTGTATTTACTTCACTGAAAATAATATTACTACACCAACACCAATCACATGATTGGAAACTACAAAGAGTTGATCAATTCCACAACGAAAGAATGTCAGCCGTGTAAATGACTTCTGGGTGAATTGTTTAATAAATTTGGTGAGTAAACTATACAGTGATCATTATTATCTAACTGTTGGATAGATTTTGTGAATGTGGATACTCACCTCTTGGTTAATAATGAAGCAGCCTTACAAGTGTGGTTGGTTAGGAAGGTAACAAACGAGTACCACTGTGGAATCAACCCTAAAATAATGAAGCCTTACAAGTGTGGTTGGTTGGGAAGCTAACAATAAAATACCACTGTGGAATCAACCCTAAAATAATGAAGCCTTACAAGTGTGGTTGGTTAGGAAGGTAACAAACAATTAGCACTGTTGAATGGACCCAGTGTTATTGTTACTGTTATATTACAGACATCATGTGTGTGTACAATGTTAGGGTAATATGTGTGTGTGTGTGTGTGTGTTTGTTTCACCTGGTCTTGATCACGTCCTGGACACGTGCTCACCAACTGTTACCCTTCCGGAATAAGCTCAGAGCTCGTAGTGACCGATCTTTGGGTAAGGTTGGAACCTTTTTCCACACACCGGAATAGCGAGGTCACAACTCCTCGACTTACGTCCCGTACCTATTCTCTGCTAGGTGAACGGGGGTTACACATTTAAGGAAACAATCCCAAATTGTCTCCACCCGATCGGGGATTCGAACCCAGGACCTCTCGGATGTGAGCCGAGCGCGCGTGTGTGTGTGTGTGTGTGTGTGTGTGTATACAATTATAGGGTAGTGTGTGTGTGTGTGTGTGTGTGTGTGTGTGTGTACAATGATAGAGTAGTGAGTGTGTGTGTGTGTTTGTGTAGATTGATAGGGTGTGTGTGTGTGTGTGTACAATGATAGGGTAGTGTGTTTGTGTGTGTGTGTGTGTGTGTGTGTGTGTACAATGATAGGGTGTGTGTGTGTGTGTAGATTGATAGGGTGTGTGTGTGTGTGTACAGAGGTTATTATTATTGTTATATTACAGACATCATGTGTGGACGGAGTGTAATACTGATGATGGTGGTGGTGATGGTGTTGGCTCTCACACCACCTGTTGATGCTGGAATACGGACTGGTAAGTTTGGTTTGGCCGCGCGACCAAATACTTGTATTGGTTTAGATGGAGCCCTTCACACGGGGTCGCGCTGCCAAGTCTGGCCGCGCGACCAGATTTCTGGTCGCCAGGGAAGGCGACCAAGTGAGCGGCCAACCTAATCGCGCGACCACATGTTTACGTAGAAACAAATGGAGCTATTCAGACGAGACGCGACCATCAGCGCAACCAGATGTGTGTGATCATGAAGGAAGACTTTGATACTGAACATTTTATTGTGGAAGTTCAATCGAGGCCTGCTCTAACTAACCCAGGAAACAATTCACATCAATGTTTAGTAATAGGGAATGTGTTTTGTGACATAGTTTGGAGGATTCAGTAGACTTCCAATTAACTCACAAGAATCTCTCCCACTAATTTGACCAGAGGACCGAGATTGTCGTCGTTTGACCAGAGGACGTAGGAAACCCATGAAAGTATGATATTACAGAACGGAGGAAATAATGTGCTTTAGAAATGTTCACTTGATTATTTTCCTCAAAGCCTCCTTCAACCAATGTCACTCACTATAACTGGGAATTTAAATGTGTTATAATATGTTCATACACTTCTTTCATTTATTTCCTGTATTTATATCCTACGTTTTGGTTTTGGGTATTATATATGTTCTTACCTGTTTTTGTCTTGCTTTCTTTTTGTTTATCTCACTTTTCTATTTACTATCTCCATCTATACATCATTTTCAGCGTGCCTTTATCTTTATTTCTGTTTATCTCTCTTTATTGTTTACTATCTTCATCAATAAATCTCTCTCTCTCTCTCTCTCTCTCTCTTGCTTGCGCAATTGTGAGTACATCACAATAACAATTGCCGCTTCTTCCACCTCCATGACGAGACCGTGAGTGGTAGGAATGGCGCCAAAATATCCTTGGCCGCGCAACCATGGTCGCGTCGAGAGAATGAAACGCGACTATGGTCACGCGGCCAATAATCTCGTGGTCGCGTCGTGTGAAGGGGGCCTTAGATGGAGCCCTTCACACGGGGTCGCGCGGCCAAATTGGCCGCGCGACCAGATTTCTGGTCGCCAGGGAAGGCGACCAAGTGAGCAGCCAACCTAATCGCGCGACCACATGTTTACGTAGAAACAAATGGAGCTATTCAGACGAGACGCGACCATCAGCGCAACCAGATGTGTGTGATCATGAAGGAAGACTTTGATACTGAACATTTTATTGTGGAAGTTCAATCGAGGCCTGCTCTAACTAACCCAGGAAACAATTCACATCAATGTTTAGTAATAGGGAATGTGTTTTGTGACATAGTTTGGAGGATTCAGTAGACTTCCAATTAACTCACAAGAATCTCTCCCACTAATTTGACCAGAGGACCGAGATTGTCGTCGTTTGACCAGAGGACGTAGGAAACCCATGAAAGTATGATATTACAGAACGGAGGAAATAATGTGCTTTAGAAATTTTCACTTGATTATTTTCCTCAAAGCCTCCTTCAACCAATGTCACTCACTATAACTGGGAATTTAAATGTGTTATAATATGTTCATACACTTCTTTCATTTATTTCCTGTATTTATATCCTACGTGTTGATTTTGGGTATTATATATGTTCTTATATCCTGTTTCTGTCTTGCTTTCTTTTTGTTTATCTCACTTTTCTATTTACTATCTCCATCTATACATCACTTCCAGTGTGTCTTTATCTTTATTTCTGTTTATCTCTCTTTATTGTTAACTATCTTCATCAATAAATCTCTCTCTCTCTCTCTCTCTCTCTCTTGCTTGCGCAATTGTGAGTACATCACAGTAACAATTGCCGCTTCTTCCACCTCCATGACGAGACCGTGAGTGGTAGGAATGGCGCCAAAATATCCTTGGCCGAACGACCATGGTCGCGTCGAGAGAATGAAACGCAACTATGGTCGCGCGGCCAATAATCTCGTGGTCGCGCGACTGTGGTCGCGTCGTGTGAAGGGGGCCTTACTTCTGTTGATATGGTCCTGCTGTTTCCTGGCATACTTTGGAGGAATTAAAGTGCTCTAATGTATAAGAGACAGGAAAGGACAGAGTATGAAGGAGGAGAAAGAAAAGAGAAGAAAATATGGTGTATGGAGGAGGTGAAGTAAAGAGAATAAGAAGAAAACGATGGTAAAGTATGAAGGAGGAGAAGGAAAAGAGAAGAATAGATTGTGTATGGAGGAGGTGAAGTAAAGAGAATAAGAGGGAAACGAAAGTAAAGTATGAAGGAGGAGAAGGAAAAGTGAAGAATAGATTGTGTATGGAGGAGGTGAAGTAAAGGGAATAAGAGGGAAACGAAGGTATAAAGGAGGAGAAGAATATGGAAGGGAGACAAGAGAAGAAATAGATAGAGGGGTAATGAGATGAGAAAGTACAAGGGTAGATAATGGAGGAGAAAAAGAAGGAGGAATGGAGAGAAGAATGGAGAGAAGGATTTAGGGAAGGAAGGAAGATAGAGGAGAAGAATGGAGAGGAGATAGGGAAGGAAGGAAGGAAGATAGAGGAGAAGAATGGAGAGAAGGAGATAGGGAAGGAAGGAAGGAATGAGAGAAGAATGGAGAGAAGGAATAAAGGAAGGAAGGAGGGAAGGAGAGAAGAATGGAGAGACGGAGCAGAAATGTTGATATAAATAATAATCCACTATTACCCTTGAGAGAGAGAGAGAGAGAGAGAGAGAGAGAGAGAGAACACAGTCATCACTAACAACTTTCCTCTCTCACCAGAATGTCCCGCTTACAACCAGTCATCCATGGTGTCTCAACAACCATTAGAGATGAACAAAATCGGTGAAGGTGTCCTGGAGGCTCGTTTTCAGCTATTTTCTCCACCTGATGATAATGCCACGTGGGGGACAAGTCTCCACATCATGAATCAAGACGATAAACAAACTCTGGCAACACTCGACATTGATCACATTACCGGACCTCATAACCAAGTCAACATCAAGTGTTCCTGTACTAGTGAAGATGATCATTCCAGTGTCAAAACCATCACAGGACCAGACGTCATCACCAAGCTGGCACTTCAAGACTTTCTCAAGCTTAGGGTTGGGTGTTATCACGTGTACTACAACACCATGGACAACATGACCTTCCCATTGTCATTCACCCGCTACAAGTGGAAAAAACAACCTAATCGTCTCGAGAAGAAAGTCAGTTGTTCTTTTTATTAGCAATGCATGCAGATAAAATCATGACAATTATTACCATAACCTGACCTAACCTAACCTAGCCTAACCTATCAAAACCTAACTTAACCTAACTTAACCTAACCAAACCTTACCTAACCAAACCTGATCTAACCTAATCTAACCTGCCGTAACCTAGCCTAAAGTAACTTAACCTAACCAATCCTAATCAAACCTAACCTAACCTGCAGTAACCTAACCTACGAAAATCTAACCTAACCTAACCTACAGTAACCTAAGCTAACCTAACTATTACCAGATGAATATAATAATTATGTAAATAATGATGTGTGTTATTATTATTTCAGGGAGGAGAGTGTTGGGTGGAGTTGTCGACTAACAATGATGATGATGAGGAGCAACAAATATTGGACCACAAGTGTCCCTACAACCTACCAGAGTTCCCACAACTTCAACTGACAGTCAAGTGTCCAGATAATAATGAACAATGTGCAACCATCAACTTCTGCAACACCGGTTAGTCTAATTCATCAACTTATGTTTATATTCTTTAATTAAATTATATACTATATTAGTATTATATTGGATATCAGACAAGGATTTTTATAGCACTAACAATGAATGAAAAGTTATTTACAACCATAAATTAAATATAAATATAAGAGAATTAAGCATGTAACACCAAGGTAAGGGTATTATACATTTGTGGTACATTGGAGTGCCTTCATTCCTTCAAAGAATGTCAAGAAACAGGAACAGCAGGTAAACAAATACACTAATGTCCTGTTGCTTGGAATAATTTGGAGGAATCAGTTGCTCCAGTATTACCTCCTTAAAGGAATTATTTGTAATGGGTGAATTAAAATTACACCAAACTATCCCAGGAAACAAATCATCTCAGTGATTCT
Organism: Petrolisthes cinctipes; assembly: GCA_033782935.1. Taxonomy (NCBI): domain Eukaryota; kingdom Metazoa; phylum Arthropoda; class Malacostraca; order Decapoda; family Porcellanidae; genus Petrolisthes; species Petrolisthes cinctipes. The sequence continues at coordinate 12,854 of JAWQEG010000562.1, forward strand.
AATACTCACAACATTCTCACCTTGTCTTATGGTAACCTTAAAGTTAATGATGCCTTTAAACAATTTCCAGCAACAGGCTACCATAACACTCTCACTGGTACCATAACATTCTCACTGGTACCATAACACTCTCACTGGTACCATAACACTCTCACTGGTACCATAACACCCTCACTGGTACCATAACACCCTCACTGGTACCATAACACTCTCACTGGTACCATAACACCCTCACTAGTACCATAACACCCTCACTGGTACCATAACACTCTCATTGGTACCATAACACTCTCACTGGTACCATAACACCCTCACTGGTACCATAACACCCTCACTGGTACCATAACACCCTCACTGGTATTCTACGAAATATGATTAATATCTTTTGAAGGTTAGGTAAACTCATCCGACAATGCTAGCTGCAATTCTCAGCATTTCTCTACATTTCACGGATTTTCTTCTTATACAGGCCTGGTATTATCCATCTGCATTGAAAATATGATTGAATATACGTTATAGAACATCACATAAATATTGCAATAATGATAAAACTTATTAAGATGAAATAATAAGGCCTCTTTGGCTCGAAAACATATTAGGCTTCCACTCCCTCCGAAGGTCACCGCCATTTGACAACACAAGTTAAAATAGTTTTTATCAGTATTCATTGTACTTTACTGAGATCACACACACCATACTTTGTACAACAAAATATACTCAAAATTATATTTTATATCTCTGGTGTAAGTTAATGATATACCTCACAATATATATATATATATATATATATATATATATATATATATATATATATATATATATATATATATATATATATATATATAAATCAGCTGCACCATATAAAAATAAATAAAGGTAATGTGTATGTATATTTGTTGTCAATCAGAGAGTGAAGCAATAGTGAAGACCCCAACACACTGTAACGTGATGACTATATCACACCTAAAGGGCTACAGTGAACCACTACACCACAACAACAACAACAACAACAACAACACGATGATGATGATGATGATGAAGGAGGTGGTGCTGGAGGCGGAGATCGTCCTCACACCTCCACCAAGCACTGAGGGGAACATGGTGAGGGTGGAGGTGGGAACACTCGACATCAACAATACTCCTGTGGGATGGATACACTTCACACGCTTTCCATCTTCTGGTAATGAGTATCTGTGGTTCTATTGTCTCCAGGATTATGTTGGTCGTGTGTTGACTCCCTGGAATATCACACCATTACACAACACCATCAGTATCATACTCAAGGTAAGCCTCTCTCTCTCATTTTAATTATATTACTCTCTCTCTCTCTCTCTCTCTCTCTCTCTCTCTCTCTCTCTCTCTCTCTCTCTCTCTCTCTCTTTTGTATTACAACGTTGGTGAATCTGGAGTAACTAATTCCTCCAAAGTATTCCAAGCAACAGGACTCCAATATATTTGTTAATGTGGTTCTGTTTCATGTCATACTTTGGAGGAATCAAGACATTCTAATGTACCAACACTGTATTAACCCCTTAAGCTTACATAACCAACATAACATATCACATAACGTATATAATTTTGCCTTTATTATCTATTATATATACTTAATATTTGTTTTGATTCAGCATTTTTGTATAAACACACACACACACTTTCTCTCTCTCTAAGAAAACCATATGATCGAAATTCTAAATGTACTAACTCAAATTTATATTTTTTTATGAAAACTTAATACTATTCCGTATCATTATATAACAGTGTGTGTGTTTGTGTGTGTGTTACAGATTACAAAATGGTGGATGAAGGTATATTGTGTATGTGTGTGTTACAGATTACAAAATGGTGGATGAAGGTATAATATGTGTGTGTGTGTGTGTGTTTGTAATAATAATAATAATAATCGGTTTATTAAGCAGAATGCAGCCCTGAGGCTGAAAATATACATACATAATAAATTACATAATGAATGAATGGATGAATAGGATGAGATGTGTAATATATATACAAAGATGATACATATACAGACTGGATGATTACTTATTTATTATATTTATGATGGTGGGAATGGGGCTATTTTTGTATCTGTCTGTTCTTGTTTTAATTTGTTTTATTTTATTGTATTGACGGGCTGCCCTAGATGGAGGGGGTAGGGTGGGGGGCAGGAGTGGACGGAGTCTGGGGTGTAGCAGCAACTTGTCCCCAAAAGTCTGGAGGTCACGCTGGAATTTCTCTGTCAGTGAGGGTAGATTAAGGGAGATTAACGCCTGGTCATAAGTAGTGTAAGTGACCCCCAGTATAATTTTACATGCTCTTTTCTGTACCCTCTCCAGCCGGCGTTGTTGAGTGATGTTAAGTGATGATGACCAGGCTGGAGATGCGTATGTAAGCTTGGGTAGGATGAAGGTAGTAAATATATCCCTCAGTTGTTGGTGTAGGGCACCCAAGGACTTCATTGTTTTGAGCATGTAAAGTCTGTAGGTGGTTGCCTTGATTATGGTGGTGGTGTGCTGCTTCCAATCCAGTTTATTGTCAATGGTGACTCCCAGCAGTTTGGTGGACTCAACCAGCTGTAGTGAGTGAGAGCCAATAGTGACATTAGGTGGTGGTACTGGAGTGGTGGATGTACTGATGTGCATAACTACAGTCTTGGTTTGATTGATGGTGACGCTATTTTCTGTGGTCCAGGATTGCAGGTGGTCAAGGATATGCTGTAGATGACTGTGTGTGTGTGTGTGTGTGTGAAAAATTGGTGGATTTATGAATAATATATCTGTGTGTGTATGTATGTGTGTGAAACTAATGGTGTTGATGGTGTTACAGATTACAGAGTGGAGGATACAGGTTTATCAAGAGCCGGAAGAGAATCAACAAAGTCTTGTAGCTGACCAACAGTGTCCCCGAGGTGTGCGTTACTTCCCTTACAACAAGCTGCAGGTGTTTTGTTATGACGGTAATAACTGTGGTCAAGTGTCATCACCTCCCACCATAACAGGTCAGTAACACCAATATACATCTATTCTTACATATATCTCTTTACACACATACACACACACACACACACACACAGAGAGAGAGAGAGAGAGAGAGATAGAGAGAGAGAGACTGGGGGAGAGGTGGAAAAGAAGGCATGAGAGAGAGAGAGAGAGAGAGAGAGAGAGAGATGGGTTTTAACGGTTGTTACTGTGTAGTGAAGATGTTTGTTATCTTCACTTAGGGTGAATGGCAAACAAGTATGTGTTGGTCTAGTCTAGTCTTTATTGTTGTGTTCCTGTGTTACATATAAAGTTTCCTAGCTAACCTGGAATTTATACAACTATATACATAAAGGTTGCCTGCCTGCTACAATACTCCCCTCCTTAGTGACGAGGAAGGAGGAATGATACAGTCTTCTTAGGGCGTCCGCTTGCATTGTGAAGAAGTTGTAGAACGTATCACTAGCGTGCAGTTGTAGGCATAGTTGTTGTTGTAGTGGTCGAGGTCGTAAAGTGGAATGTAGCAGGAAAGCTGGTGCATGTGCGCGTGCGTGTGTGAGCGTGTTGCTGCAGTGCCAATTAAATCGAACTAAATGAATCCCTGGGCTTACGATTTTTAATGTCGACAACAAGGTCGAAGCTTGTCAAAAAATCGGTGCCCAGAATGGCGTGTGTGCGCGAGTGTGCTCGAGTGCGTGCTTGGTGTGTCCCCAGGCATGTGTGTGCGCGTGTCCGCAGGCATTTGTGCGTGTGTGTGTGCGCGTGTGTGTGCGTGTGCATGTGTGTGAGTCCGCATGTGTGTGCGCATGCATGTGCACTTGCGTGTGTGTGTGTCCGCAGGCGTGTGTGCGCATGCGTGTGTCTGCTGTGCCAATGAAAGTCAATGACCCCTGGGCTTACGATTTTTAATGTCGACAGCAAGGTCGAAGTTTGTCAAAAAATCGGCGCCCAAAATGGCTTACACTTGTGCGCGCGTGGGTGTGCGCGTGTTGTTATGAAGCCTGGCACTTGACACAGGTGCGAAGTCCAACTCCTGACGTCTTTGTTGATCTGGGTGAGTAGACGGGTGAAGACTTGCCTGAGGTGTCAGCTGGCGATGAGTAGGTCGTCAATGTAGGCAAGGCATTCGTGAGACTAGGTCGTCGTTGTTTGCCATGGTCACTCCGGGTGTTCGGGTAACCCCGGGGTCACCAATGTAACGGTTGTTACTGTGTAGTGAAGATGTTTGTTATCTTCACTTAGGGTGAATGGCAAACAAGTATGTGTTGGTCTAGTCTAGTCTTTATTGTTGTGTTCCTGTGTTACATATAAAGTTTCCTAGCTAACCTGGAATTTATACAACTATATACATAAAGGTTGCCTGCCTGCTACAGGTTAAAAGAAGAGAAATTATTAAAGTAAGTGTAGTTTAAAAATAATTGTTTTATCATAGTAATCCATATAAATATTGCTTGTTAATCGTTTTCTATAACGAAGTCACCAGAGAAAACGATTGAAGCCCTAACTATTATTTTATTCATTGTTATTGCTATCTGTCCCTCTTTTCTTTATATTTCCTTTGTTCTTGCTATCCTACCTCTCTATCACCATTCACTAATTCCTACAAGGCCTCTCTCTCTCTCTCTCTCTCTCGAACTATAACTGTATTGATAAGGAAGGGTAGAGAAGGAGGTTATGAAGATGAACACAACACTATCATTTCTTTGCCTCACCTTCAGAGTACACCAAACTATCGTCGTCGTGGTCGTCAAAGACAATAGATGTGATGGAAGGGAAGGAACAGGAGACCAGACTTACCTTCAAGGACCTACTAAACCAACACTGGAGTATCAGGTTGGAGTACTCTAGTGAAGGTAGTGAATATTTTGGTGCCTGGGTAATAATGTCTCACACTCCAGACAACACCATGGGTCAACACGTGTGGCTGGAAGTGAGGTGTGGTTGGTACATTCCTGACTACACCCGTGATCAGCGGTACAATGACACACCTTCAAACACATCACCTCCACGATACTACTTGGTTCAGGTCAGTTGTGTACAGTTCACTAAATTTAGTATGTCATGTCTCTCTCTATCTCTCTTTTCTTCTTCTTCTTCATTGTCTTCTTCTTCGTCGTCGTCGTCGTCTTGTTGTTGTTGTTATTATTAATGATAATGATAGTAATAGAAAAAATAGAAATAATAAAATAATAATAAAAATAATAATAATAGTAATATTAATAATATATATATATATATATATATATATATATATATATATATATATATATATATATGCAGAAAGCTCACTTCACCATGAGATATAATTGCAGAGTAACTACAGGAGAAACCAAAGGCAGAACAGTAAGTACTTTCGTATATTACATCTTCAGACAGAATGATACAGAGACATGAGATGGAGTATATATATACAGTGGAAAATGGGAGGAGCTACACTTGGACAAAGGGTCTGATACCCACCTCACCTCACCTGACCCTTATTCCTAGTCTGGTGGAAACTGCTTCATCACCAATGCGGTTAATAATTTATCACATTTGAAATGGCCATAACTCATATTAACATTATCTTTATATGTGCCTGAGATTAGACATGACTCAATTACATTTCTTTCAAGAAGGTTTGACGATTTAGCTAGAACTTTGGCACCTCCCCAGTTAATGTGATGGTCATAAGTGGCTTTGTGTTGGAATAAACCACTACTTGGCTGAGCTGTCCTAACACTATACTTGTGTTGTGTTATCCTTTTATCTAAGTCTTTCCCTGTCTGTCCTATATAGAATTTAATGCATATGTTGCATGGAACCTTGTATACAACACCTGAGTTACTCGCAGGGCTGTTCTTGATGAGTATTCTTTTAACTGTGTTGTCGTATTTAAAAACTACTTGAACATCGAGTTTCTTGAGGAGAGGTACAACTTCTAAAAAGTTTTCATGAAATGGTAGGACTATGATTTTCTGGTTGTTTTGATCATGTTTTTTTTTTTTTTAACTTTACCTTCAAGGAAGCGTTTCCTTGCAATGTTGTGACATAGATTAAGAACATTTGTTGGATATTTTAGATTTTCCCCTATTGTCATAATTTTGCTAAATTCTTCTTCCAGAAATTCAGGGTCTGAGATTCTGTATGCTCTCAAGTACATGGATATGAATACTGACTTCTTAACATTTACATGGTGGTGTGAGTAGAAATGTACATATGACAGTATGTTATTTGGTTTCCTGTAAACTTTAGTCTTGAAAGCTCCATTTTCTCTTATGATTTCCACATCAAGGAAGGGAAGTTTGTTGTCTACCTCAATTTCATGTGTGAATTTGATGGATGGGACTAGAGAATTCAGTTTGGTTAGAAAGTCTTCTATGGTAGAGAGTTGGGCCAGAAACACATGATATCATCTACGTATCTTAACCAAACTATATTTGTTTTCTTGCCAGAGGGTAATAGATGTTTTTCAAAATATTCCATATAAATGTTAGCTAACACTGGGGAAAGTGGGTTTCCCATCGCCATACCAAATTTTTGGCCATAACATTTTCCATCGAAAACAAAACATGAGTTTTCTACACATAAACTGATGAGTTTAACAATGTTGGCACTGGAGATTCCTTGTATTTCTTCATCCAGTACATCTGGCAGGAAAGACAAAACATCATTTACAGGAACATTGGTGAACAGTGATTTAACATTAAAGCTTACTAGTCTGTGAGGATATGGGATGTTCAGAGATCTTAGTTTTTCTATGAAGTCTTCACTGTTTTTTACAAAAGAATCAGAGATAGTCCCCACCAAAGGCAATAACAACGATACAAGCCATTTGGAGAGTTTGTAAGTTACTGACCTTATCGAACTTATGATGGGTCTAACCAGGTTGTGTTCCTTGTGTGTTTTGATTAATCCATACAAATAAGGGGTAGATGCACTTTCCCCAGTGTTAGCTAACATTTATATGGAATATTTTGAAAAACATCTATTACCCTCTGGAAAGAAAACAAATATAGTTTGGTTAAGATACGTAGATGATATCATGTGTTTCTGGCCCAACTCTCTACCCATAGAAGACTTTCTAACCAAACTGAATTCTCTAGTCCCATCCATCAAATTCACACATGAAATTGAGGTAGACAACAAACTTCCCTTCCTTGATGTGGAAATCATAAGAGAAAATGGAGCTTTCAAGACTAAAGTTTACAGGAAACCAAATAACATACTGTCATATGTACATTTCTACTCACACCACCATGTAAATGTTAAGAAGTCAGTATTCATATCCATGTACTTGAGAGCATACAGAATCTCAGACCCTGAATTTCTGGAAGAAGAATTTAGCAAAATTATGACAATAGGGGAAAATCTAAAATATCCAACAAATGTTCTTAATCTATGTCACAACATTGCAAGGAAACGCTTCCTTGAAGGTAAAGTTTAAAAAAAAAAAAACATGATCAAAAACACCAGAAAATCATAGTCCTACCATTTCATGAAAACTTTTTAGAAGTTGTACCTCTCCTCAAGAAACTCGATGTTCAAGTAGTTTTTAAATACGACAACACAGTTAAAAGAATACTCATCAAGAACAGCCCTGCGAGTAACTCAGGTGTTGTATACAAGGTTCCATGCAACATATGCATTAAATTCTATATAGGACAGACAGGGAAAGACTTAGATAAAAGGATAACACAACACAAGTATAGTGTTAGGACAGCTCAGCCAAGTAGTGGTTTATTCCAACACAAAGCCACTTATGACCATCACATTAACTGGGGAGGTGCCAAAGTTCTAGCTAAATCGTCAAACCTTCTTGAAAGAAATGTAATTGAGTCATGTCTAATCTCAGGCACATATAAAGATAATGTTAATATGAGTTATGGCCATTTCAAATGTGATAAATTATTAACCGCATTGGTGATGAAGCAGTTTCCACCAGACTAGGAATAAGGGTCAGGTGAGGTGAGGTGGGTATCAGACCCTTTGTCCAAGTGTAGCTCCTCCCATTTTCCCACTGTATATATATACTCCATCTCATGTCTCTGTATCATTCTGTCTGAAGATGTAATATACGAAAGTACTTACTGTTCTGCCTTTGGTTTCTCCTGTGGTTACTCTGCAATATATATATATATATATATATATATATATATATATATATATATATATATATATATATATATATATATATATATATATATATATATATATATATATATATATATATATATATATATATATATATATATATATATATAAATATATATATATATATATATATATATATATATATAGAGAGAGAGAGAGAGAGAGAGATTATGGGGTCTGTTTTGTTGCCCTATGTGGAGGAATCAGTAAGCTTCAATTCAACCCACTCATTACATACGCACAGAAAAAAGATAATGAGAATATTGTGAATCCAACAGGAAATGTTTATGTGTGTGTGTGTGTGGTTGTGTGTGTTCACCACTGAATTCTGTGTTGAATTATGTTTCTGGGTGTGTGTGTGTTTGTGTATACACCACTGAGTTTTGTGTTGGATGATATTTCCGTGTATGTGTGTTTGTCTGTGTGTGTACACCGCTGAGTTCTGTGTTGGATTATGTTTCTGTGTGTGTGTGTGTGTATTGTATTTTACTGAATACAGTTATATTAATACACGCGTATACATTATGTACATTAGGTCTGTACACATATACACATTATGTACATTAGACTAGTCCTGTACACATATACACATTATGTACAGTCGCAGCACATAGTCCTTGAACAGACTTCCCTTTACACCCTGGTCAAGGACTATATGCCATAACTGTACTGTACATTATACTAGGTGTGTTTATGAATGTATGATTATCATAACGTAATATTACAGGTGGGAATAGACTGGATGAGGGTGACTGACACCACACCAGGACACAACCAGACTATACAACAATACAACTGTAGTCGGCCACTGCCTCACCACCCCAACCTTACCATTACAATATATTGTAACGACATTATTGGTATCTTGAAACCTAATGACTGTGGTACAGTGAGTCAACCCTGTCCCATTGGTGAGTGTAACCAAACTTATCTTATACACATATAACATACAACCTGACCTATCAACACACACACACACACAGGGGGAAATATAAATACTTGGGAATAGAGGAAAATGCCACCATAGAACATAAAAAAGTCAGAGAAACCATCCAGAAGGAGTACACCAAACGCTTGAAGAAAATATGCAAATCAGAGCTGTCACCCAAGAACAAAATTACTGCCATAAACCAGCTGGCTATACTGGTCGTGACCTATAGCTTTGGTATAGTCGAATGGCCACAAGGTGAGATCGATAAGTTGGATGTTAAGACCAGGAAAACGCTCACTCTACATAAAGTGACATACAGAAACCAATGCCTTGACAGAATGTACATCTCCAGGAAGGAAGGCGGTTTGGGGTTAACCGAAATAAACCATGCGTACAGGGCATCCATGGTGAGCCTTGGCCAATATTTGAAAAGTTCTCAAGATAAGATCATAAAAATGGTATCACAATTCCACTCAGAGATACTACCTCAGCAAACATCTGTCATTAAACTGGCACATAACTTCGGGCAGAACATCATTGAGGACACAGAAGCCACTGAACTAATACCAGCTACAAAAATAGCAAGGAGAAGCAGGGAAAAATACTGCAAGAGGGAATTGAACCAGAGACTTGATAACTGGAGACAACATCGTAGAGCTGGCCGCCTACGAGAAGAACTTGAAAAAAACTACATAGACAAAGAAGGATCATTACAGTGGCTCAAGAATGGGGTACTGGGATTCGACGGGGAAAGTGTCATAGCCGGGGCTCAAGATCAGGGACTACTTACAAATGGTTTCAAGAAAATGGCAGGAATATCTCCAAATGACCAATGCAGATTCTGCCACGCAGCTGTTGAGAGCACGAGCCACCTAATATCTGGATGCCAAACCTTGATGGCGGAAGGACATTACACCATGCGGCACAACAAGGTTTGTAAATATCTGCACTGGAAAATTTGCAAAGAAATGCAAGTGGAAGCCGCGGAAAAAGTCTGGGAGCACGAACCGCCACCGATCGCTTCAAATGGAAATATCACCATATTCTATGACAAAATTATCCCAGCTGGCAGATACATCGAGGGAGGAGCAATTAAGCCCGACATCATCATATGGGATAGAGGAAAAAAACAGCCAAGATCATAGATGTAACAGTCCGCAATGACTACGGGCTAAATAGAGCTGAAAGGAAAAAAATCACCAAGAACCAAGACCTAAAAAATGACCTGAAAACAACATGGTCATTAAAAGAAATAGATATTTTACCGGTAGTGGTAGGCGTGACGGGTATTATGAAGAAGAACCTAAAGGATTACCTTGAGGCTATACCCGGACGACCAAGCGCCTGTGAGGTGCAGATTGCTGCCATCAAAGGAACTGTCACCATTCTGAAGAGGGCCCTTGGATACAAGGAATTCAACGCTTAGGGTGCAACTATAGGCCTCAGGGAGAGGCCCATTGCTACCCCGCTGAAAATTCTGCTAAGAAGAATAAAAAAAGAGAGGGGAAACAATGTCAACTACTCAGTGGTTTACTCACACACATACACACACAGGATGAAACACCAACTAAAAAATAACTCATTGGTACACACACACACACACACACACAGGGGGAAACAGTGTCAACTACTCAGTGGTTTACACACACACACACACACAGGGGGAAACAATGTCAACTACTCAGTGATTTACACACACACACACACACACACACACACACACACACACAGGGGAAAACACCAACCAACAGATAACTCATTGGTTTACACACACACACACACACACACACACAGACACACACAAACATATAATTGAAAACACCAACCAACAAATAACTCAAGGGTTTACACACACATACCTACAGTACACACACACACATCAACTAACAAACAATTCATTGGTTTACACACACACAAGCACACACACACATACCTACACACACACACATCAAATAATAGACAACTCATTGGTTTACACACACACACACATCAATTAACAGACAACTCAGTGGTTTACACACACACACACACACACACACATCAATTAACAGACAACTCATTGGTTTACAGACACACACACACACACATCAATTAACAGACAACTCAGTGGTTTACACACACACACATCAACTAACAAACAACTCATTGGTTTACACACACAAACACATACCTACACACACACACACACACATTAACTAATAGACAACTTATTGGTTTACACACACACACATCAACCAACAGACAACTTAAAGGTTTACACACACACACACACACACACACACACACACCAACCAACAGACAATTCAGTGGTTTACACACACACACACACACACACACACACACACACACACACACACATAATGAGTATTTATAGTGTTTAGAAATAATACCTTTTTCACAATATAAGTATGGTAAATATAATCATAATGATAAGATAATGAGATAGTTATTATATAACTCTCTCTCTTATACTCAACATGGATGTTCATATTTTTTTCTCTCTCTCTCAACATGGATGTTAATAATTCTCTCTCTCTCTCTCTTTCTTCTACTCAACATGGATGTTAATATTTTTTTCTCTCTCGTATACTCAACATGGATGTTAATATTTCTCTCTCTCTCTCTCTCTCTCTCTCTCTCTCTCTCTCTCTCTCTCTCTCTCTAAATATTCAACATGTGTGTAAATATTTCTCTCTCTATCTTCTTTTGTCTTATACTGAACATGGGTGTAAATATTTCTCGCTCTATCTCCTTTTGTCTTATACTGAACATGGGTGTAAACATTTCTCTCTATATCTCCTTTTGTCTTATACTGAACATGGGTGTAAATATTTCTCTCTCTATCTCCTTTTGTCTTATACTCAACGTGTGTGTTTAATATTGCAGACTTTGACCTTGACGACAACTCGACAGAGGCAATGGAGATGTGCCTGGTGGTGTGGGGACCTATAACCCTCAGTGTGCCAAAGTATGTGATGGAGATGGAAGTAGTGACCTTGTTCTTGGCCACGGTGATATCTGTAATCATATACTTGTCTTGCATTAAGTTTGTGAACATTAACATTATGCTGTTCCTTGCTCCTATGTGTCGTAGGCTGGCACTCCTTCTTTTTGGACGAGTACAAGTACCAGTCAACCAGTAACAAGGAAACACACACACCAACAGACACAAGTACCAGGCAACCAGTAACAAGGAAACACACACACCAACAGACACAAGTACCATATACCCAGTAACAAGGAAACACACACACCAACATATACCTATACACACAAACAGACACAAGTACCAGACAACCAGTAACAATGAAGCATACATCACATAATGAACTTTGTTTACAGAGAATGACTCTTGATAAACAGGTATAAACTATTCTATGTTAATCTCAATAATTATCTAATGCCATGTATTCAGTAATAATATCTAATACCATCTTTTCACTAATAATTTCAATGTTTTATTATATGACAATATAAACTGCATATTGTATTAATTTGATATGTTTTTATATATGACCTGCTGTTATATTGTTGTACTCCACTATAAGGAATTATATTATATCTATGTACTCCACTATAAAGAGTTATATTATATCTATGTACTCCACTATAAGGAGTTATATTATATCTATGTACTCCACTATAAGGAGTTATATTATATCTATGTACTCCACTATAAGGAGTTATATTATATCTATGTACTCCACTATAAGGAGTTATATTATATCTATGTACTCCACTATAAAGAGTTATATTATATCTATGTACTCCACTATAAGGAGTTATATTATATCTATGTACTCCACTATAAGGAGTTATATTATATCTATGTACTCCACTATAAGGAGTTATAACGTGTGTGTGTGTATTTTTGTTTCTTGTGAGTGGGATAGAGAAAGAGAGAGAGAGAGTTGGTGTGTTTTTGTCTCTTGTATGAGAGAGAGAGGGAGAAAGAGAAAATGTGTGTGTGTGTGTGTGTGTGTGTGTTCTAAATCTAGAATAAAATGACTGAGTGATTCGACTGACACACACACACACACACACAGACAGACCTTTACTGCTTTTAATACTGGTATTGACTTTGAATATAAGCTATATTTTAATGAGATAGTAGCCTATACTTTGGGTACATTGGAATGCCTTGATTCACCCAAAGTATGTCGGGAAATAATACCAGATGAGTGAAAATTAATTATGGCCTAATGTTGGTGGCAATAGTTGGTTGGAATTATTTGCTTTGATTGTAACCTGTGATTTAATAAACACAAAAAATTTGCATTTGTAGCAGATCAGTGTTTTATTATCAGTCCTCCTTTGTTTATTAAAGTATTTTGTATCTGTGATGGAGAGTGAGGGTGACGTGATTCATACATACATAGAAGGAATAAAGAACTCATCATAAATAACATTAAAATTAAACCGTCTTCTGCCAAAAAAAGAAAAAAAAAAAGAAAAAAAAAAAGCAGCTGGGCTTGGGAGAAGGTGATAAATAGGGTGGACTACAAGCACGAGGGATTTGATTGATATTAGGTGGCGCAACAGCGAGGTCAAATAGCACCAGGAATATGTGATAGAGAGGTGTGACAGCAAGCAAGAAGGAAATAGGAAGATAGGAGGGACAGTTGAAGAAATGTAAGCTAGTAGCTGGGGCCGAAGGGGCGCCAAAACCCTTAAAGTATTGCCCACATCATTACAGGCAATACTCCCCTACGGGGTAAGCACGAGGGATACAAGGAATACAGGGATGACTGTCTAATATCCAAAGGATAATATATATTCAGTAGTCTATCTCACTACGATGGTGAACAAAAGACAGTGCCTTTATTTAAAGGACATAATGTAACAGATATTCTAATTATATTTGTTTGTTATTACATTTCAACTAATCACCTTCATTTTTCTTACCCTCTTCCCCCTCACCCTCGCCTCAAATCATCACATTTCTTCTCTTCTATATCCACTTACGTTAATGCAGTATGCACTTCTTTAATTAAACCAGGGTTCTTCAAATTACGGGTCCCGAATTCCTCCAAACTGCGTCGCTGGCTCACAAAAATGAATACATGAATAAAATAGAATAATAATATTCGTGACAATAAAATAAATATGAAGTTCATACATGAATCCACCTAACATATTTTTATAATCGAATATTCATATATTTAACTATAAATAAAACAAAATCATTGCACAAATATTAGCCTTCTTGAATGTGTGTGAGAGAGAGAGGGAGGGAGGGTAGGTGAGGCAGTGTTTATAATTCTGGTTAGAATGCCTTTTAATCATAAATATTATGTTTCAGCGTCTGGCCTTGTATTTTCTTAGGTTGATAATTCTGATAATTTGTAAAATATCTTTCTGTATGGGTCGCGAGAATGATGTCATAGTAAAAACTGGGTCACGAGTGAAAAAGATTGAAGATCCCTGCTTTAAACTGTTGGTGATTCGATACCGTTCACAGTGTATGCTTCATTCATTCCTCCTGACACACGTCTCTCTACCTGATCATTCGTTACCCTCCTATATAGCTCCGCCCACATTTCTCTTCTCCTCTCCCACTAACATACCCCCTACCTCCACCTGCAACTGTTACCAGATCCGACCAGGCCCAAACCAAGTCGCTGATGGATGGGGTGTGGACCATTGATCTGTCCGGAGCTGTACTTACCAATAAATTATTACCGTGTATAATCGAGTCTGTTCACCCCGGTACTAACACAACCACCTGTTGTTACAATTGGCGACCCCGGAAAATTCAACTTGTGTACACAATACAATTTCAACTCCATGCTACTCTACGTCCATGCAAGATACTGCACTCTACGTCTACGTAAGCTACTCCACTCTACGTCCACATAAGTTACTCCTCATGCTACGAGCGATGCTACTCTACGTCCACGCAAGCTACTACACTCTACGTTCATGTGTTGTTACCTACTCCACTCTAAATTCCACACAAGCTACGAACTTCTTCACTCCACGTCCACGTGTTGTAAGCTACTCCATTATACGCCCAAGTGTTGCAAGCTACTCCACTATACGACCACAACCTCGACCACGACTACCACCTACTACCTACGAGCTACACAGGCTACAACACCTCCACACACCAGCTACGACCTTCACAGCGGCCTATGACTGACTCCTTCAGCCACGACTCCCCAGTGTTTTCACCCCTCCAGATTTTTAGTTAACGTAACTTACCCCCTAAAACCCCTTTCTATCGGCCACGTGTCTCACACATTTCCGTACAACCAGCCCCTACCATCCACCTGTGTCTCTACCGCAACCCCCTCCTCTGTTCGGCGTACCCCATTTCTCGCTGTACCTGCTCCATTTTCGTCCCTTTTGCTCTTACCCCATCATATCTTTTTTCCAGCTCCCTCCCGTATTACCTCCTTTCTCCACCCCACTAACTCCTTCCTTACCACGTGTTATTCCTCTCCTCCCGTCCCTTTGTGTCCTATAATATCCACAGTATTTTTGTCTCTCCCCCACTACTATTGATGTGCCCCCTATTGATGTTTTGCACTCTTCCCCCACGTGTTACCACCCTCCAACATTCACCTTTTGTCTCCCACTTCATCCTTAACCCCATCCGCCACCCCCGCACTCTACCCCTGTGTCCCACGTATCTACGTCCCCCTTCGCCTGCCCTGTTTTTCTTTGTCGTCCCTCTGTGTTTCTCACCCCTCCGTTTTCACGTACCCCCTGCTCGTCAACTACCCCTACCCAGTGACAACCACCGGCAACCGCACCTCACCAGCACTGGCAGAACTCCCAACTACCATCAGAGGTTCGGTCACGCAGCAAGGAATTGCTGCCCCCCGTGCCAGTGGGGTTTATCCGTGAACCGCCTTACTGCCAGTCCAATACAGGGAAACGAGTAAGGCAGTGGCAAGACAACCCCCTCCACGCTACTGCCCGCGCCACAGCATCCACCACAGGGCCAACCAGCATCACACTGACGCACCAGCACCACACACCACCTTCGACCGAGCATAACACGGCCACAAACCTCGCCACCGCTCCACTGCCACCTGCCCATCAACAATCGAGCAAACCTCCACACCCACCTCATCACACCGCTCGCACTCTCCTGTGGGTGAAGGACTTAGAGTCGGGGGACAACTTCCTCATTGACTCAGGGTCCGAGGTGAGTGTCGTTCCTCCCCTGGATAAAGACAGACAGAGCCAGACCTTCTACGGCATACGACCTGCTGGCGGCCAACAAGTCTCCCATCGCTACGTACAGCACCAGGAGCACGGGCGTCACCCTACTCTAGCAAGAGTACGTGGTGTGGCCTTTCGTCGTAGCTGACGTGCAGGCCCCCATCCTGGATCTAGACTTTCTGACAGCACAAGACCTGATCGATGCCAAGAGACAACAGCTAATCCACCAACCTTCAGGTTCCATTATTCCCACCAAACACTGCCGACACTCCACACCTACCATTACACACATACTACACACTAAATCTTACGACAACATACTACATGAATACCCACACCTACTCTCCACTACCACCACACAGAACACACATGACCCAGGAATTCGCCTGGGAAGCCTTTAATACTATCAAGACTAAGCTGGCAGACACCACCCTACTCGCCTACACTACTCCTCATGCACCTACATGCATATACACGGACGCCTCCAACGACGCCATCGGTGCAGTCCTGCAGCAGGAAGTGGATGGAGTGCTTTAATCAATAGCGTTTTTCAGTAAACGTCTGGACCACAACAGAAGTACAGCGCCTTCGACAGAGAGCTGGTTGCCATCCATGACACTGACAAGCATTTCCGCCACTTCCTGAAGGTAGGAGCTTCCACATCCATACCGACCACAAGCTTCTCACTACAGCAATGCAACAGCTGGGCACCAACTGGCCTCGTAGGGTGACATGCCACCTGGCATTTGTGTCAGAATTCACGACAGACATCCGACACGTAAAGGGTGAGGACGACGCCATAGCTGATGCCTTATCGAGAGCACCACCAGTGCAACCAAACATCGCCACTATTCAACAGATGTCACTCCTTAGCATTGCAGCGATTGTATCAGCCCAACCGTCCAACACACACCTCCACGACCTCCTCACAGGTGACACAGGACTCCGGCTGGAAAATTTAACCGCCCCAGACTCCATTATCAAAATGTGGTGTGACCTTTCGTGCAGCTCCCCATGCCCCTGCATTCCTACCCAGGTGTCACAGGAACTCTCCTTCTTGTCAGCTGCCGTGCAGTATGGCCAGGTATGAGGAAGCATGAGTTCTCCGTGCCTACCAGCAGATTCCACACGGTACACGTGAACATTGATGGCCCCCTACCTCTGTTGCGTGGTGAACGCTATCTCCTAACCTGCGTGGACAGGACGACACGCTGGTGCACCGCTACCCCCATGAGCAACATCACTACTGAAGGTACTGCCCGCCACTTCCTCAGCAACTGGGTTTCCAACTTCGGTCTTCCAGTCGTAATTGTCACAGACCAAGCCCAGTTCGAGTCGAGGGTGTGGCAGGACATGCTGGCACTACTGGGCACCCGACGGCAGAGGACCACAGCGTACCACCCGTGCAGTAACGGGATGGTGGAATGGCTGCACAGAAGACTACTGACGCCTTCAGGGGGCTGCAGCCGGACCAATGGATCCGTGCCACTGTCAAGGATGACTTACACCACTCCTCAGCGAAGCTAGTATTCAGCAAGAACTACAGCTTACCAGGTCAAATTACTTCACCGGACCTCGACACATCCAACCTTTCATTCCTCCCGGCACTGAAGGTGGCCATCATTAACACCAGCCCTGCACCTACTCGTCACAACGACGCCAGGACTACCTACACACCCATTGGTCTACACTCCACCCCTCAACTCTTCCTCTGCACGGATGCACAATGGACACCCGTACAGGAGCCCTACACTGGACCTCATCCCGTTATCTCCAGGACGGACGTGACCGTTACTCTCCAGGTAGCGGAAAAACCATACGTCACGTCCTGGGAGCGGGTCAAACCTGCACACACCACCAAACACACCAACACCACACCACCAAACACACACTCACCCACATACGCATCTGTGCACCCCTCATCCAACACCTTCACCTCTCTACCCTACCCTCCCACTACATCATCTCATCACCGCCCACCACTCGTACCCACCATACAACCTCACCACGCAGTGATGCCATAACCACACACACACCCTTCACCACTCCTACCCACGCCACCACCACAACCATCTCCTTCCCACCCACCACATCCACACCTACACACACCCCACGCTGCTCCTACCCTCGCCATCCTTCAAAAACACACATTTGCCTACCTCACTGCCATCCCACCCTCAACCTGCACCCTCACCCTCCTTTCCACCCCAGCCTTGCCCACCTTCTCCTACCCAACCCCATTCAACCCCACCCGTCCTCACCTTCACGGTCACCTTCACCTACTCATATCTCACCACCAACCCCATCACACCCTACCCCATCCTCTGTACTCCCACTCCTACCCCGCTCTCCATCTCCAACCCAATCCGCACAGGTTCCTATCCAACCTCCCTCACCCACCCGCTCACCTTCTCCCACCCATGCCCTGCCTAATCCCATTCCTATACCTCCCGATGCTATTCCTGATGCTCCCCCGACTCCAATAATAGGCGAGCCCACACTTTGAGTGATGTTACCAGATGGTGGTCTATTTTTTATTTGCGACTTTTTAAGTGCTGGACATGGGTAACTTAGTTAAATTTCATACCTTATTTTACACTAGAAAATTAGCGTTCTAGTTCACGACCTTTTACTTAGATGTATAAAAAAATACATACTTTTGTGTTTTCGCATAATATATGCTGAATATACTATATTTTTCATATAAATTAGTAAATAATAAAAGTCGAAATGTGTGCATTAAGCGGCTTTCATGAACTGCATGAGTATAACAGCCTTCAAATATTAACAATTGTATTTAGCATGACCCATACCATGAAGCGGAAAATGTTGAAATGCCATATTTTCACATTTATTAGCATTAGAAACATACATACCTTGCGCTGCCAGATGCATGAAGAACCAAAACATAAAGCACGTGTGTGTGTGTGTGTGTGTATGTTTGTAGCTCTGTGGTATGTGTATGTCTGTATAATGCCGAATTGGTTGGGAACCGATACGAGTATTAACTTTCTTGTATATGATTATAAGGGCCAAACTTTTTCATACATTCTTCTTGTGAATATGTGAATGTGATTTTTATTATATCATGATACGCTTAATCCATTTGATAGGCGTTTATCTATAAAATTTGATGTCAGTTTCGTTACCGAGAGGATAAGTGCCGAAATATCCACTTCTAATGTTTGCTAATTTTGCTTTGGTTTGGTTTGAGGCTCGAGGTGTGTGGTTATTTCTGAGTTTCTCAACGTGTTTGTGAGTTACTGTGATAAGACCAAACAGCTATACAGGAGATAACCTGCTAATCTACAGCACATCACGCCTTCGGGGCACAAGGAGGCTGTGGTTTCATAGCCCAAACTAGAACAAGAGATAAGCAACATGCCGAACCACGTTTGTGCTGTAGCCGACTGCAAGTCAGATGCAAGGCGGCACTCAATGCATGCAGTGCAGGGAACTATTAAAGGGTGGGCCAGATTCCCACCACCCATAAAAGAACCTAAGCGACGGAAGCTTTGGGAGGACAGGTGTAGGAGGCCAGCTGGATGGAGAGCAACCAGAAATCACTACATTTGCTCACTACACTTCATTAACTGGGGAGAAAATAAACCTTCACAGAAACACCCAGACCCAGAATTATTTGCATACAATGGCTGGGGGAAAAACTGCCCAGAAGTCCTGAAAAGAAACAAGAATGTACTTCAGGTTCAGGCACAGTCACATGAAGTCCCAGATGAACCTCAAGACTTCAGTAATGGCAGCTCCACATCCACCCAGACTCAGAGAAGTGGAGATTCATCACACACAGAGGAAGTGTATGTGTTTAGAGGTGTCCAAGAGTGGTCAGAGGTTGAAATAGGCCTAAACGACACTACTAAAAATGTGACTGAGCAATGTTCTTCACTATCTACTTCTACAGGTAATTACCTTGTTTGTTGTATTTAAAGTTGAATCAGTGTTTGAGAAGATATATACTTAAAAATATAGTTTTATTAAATTTTGGCATGAACTGAAATTTTTAAGGTAGTATAAGTGTGCTTGTGTATAGCCTAATAATGTCTTTTCAACTCATAGTGTTCAGAATGCTATGTTTTAATACTGTGTTTTTAATGAATCTGTAGTTCAAATCCGTTGGAAGTAAGGGTTTTTGGAGAAACTGTATCACCCTCCCCCCACCTAGTCTCTGAAAACACACATTTTCACCAGATTTGAATGCAATAAATCAAATTAAGCAGACCTAACCTAACCTAATCAGAACCACAGCAAAATACCAGAACCTAACCTTAACAATCTACCAGGCTGGATGTAAACACTCAGTGGGAATCTTGATTATAGACATGCGCCCGTATAATACCTTTTTTATTTAGAGATTCCTAATTCTTACAATTAGTTTTGTATGCTTAGTATACAGCAATGTTACCAATAATGTAATTTTGTTTTTTTCAGTTGTTGGTGAGACATATCACAGTGCTAGTGACCACACATATACCAGCTTTACTGACAGTGGAGGAGCTACAGTGGATCCATCAGATGTAGGTGTGCAGACAGATGATTTTGAAATCCCAACACCTGAGGTGAGTGTTTGAATCTATGCGTATTGATCTGATATTGTTATCACAACTAAATAAAATCTGATTTGTCTTGTACAGTAACATACCATATCTTTTATCTCTACAATAATGATGAGCCTCTTTGTAGCCTGGGCAATCAGGTTAGAAATATAAGATATGTAATCATGACTTCAGATTTTTGTTTTTAGCATGGTACCCCTTACTTTTATTCTAGGTGGCAGCTGCAGTTGATGCAGACATTAAGGGAACTCTCCGCCAGGCCTTCATAAACAGGGTTTTAAGGAGTGATACGTCTGTGAAAAAATTCACTGGAATGTTATCCAGGGAATATCTTGATGTGTTCAAGATGATAGACAAAAGTGTCACAGATATATATTACTGGAGAGGGCAAAAAGCTGTTAAGGAAAATAATCCAACATCACAACATTCACGTTTTCAGGAATTTTTAATGACTCTAGTGTTTCTCCGAGAAGGGTACGACTATAATGTTTTGGGTGAATTCTTTTAAATTTCCTCAAGTTTAGTTAGTAGTATTATTATAACAAGGATCAACATACTGCAAGGAATATTTAAGGACTGGATAGTATATCCTAGCGCTGCACAAGTGAGAGCAAGTCTTCCCTCGGACTACCCTGCACAGTATGCAGACACCAGGGTAATCTTGGACTGCACAGAATTCTTCACAGTTAGGCCAGGGAATCTGACTGCTCAAGCAGCAACATACTTAACATATAAACACCATAATACATTAAAGGTATTGATAGGAATTACACCTACTCGATTAATTTCGTTTGTTTCAAACGTGTATGGAGGAAATACATCAGATAGGTT
The DNA here is from genome assembly GCA_033782935.1 of Petrolisthes cinctipes. Lineage (NCBI taxonomy): Eukaryota > Metazoa > Arthropoda > Malacostraca > Decapoda > Porcellanidae > Petrolisthes > Petrolisthes cinctipes. The sequence goes on from JAWQEG010000562.1 coordinate 34,465, forward strand.
CATAGCAGAAGCTGAATTCACTGATAAGGTAGAAGCAGGGGATGCCATAATGGTGGATAGAGGCTTTAATATTGGTGACCTAATACTTCAGCGTGGTGGTAAATTATATATGCCACCATTCACTAGGAAAAGTAAAGGCAATGGTAAGAAACTTAATCAACATGAAATACTTAAAACTAGAAATATTGCATCTCTACGCATTCATGCTGAGCGAGCCATACAGAGAATGAAAACTTATAAAATTTTAAGGAAGAGTATCGATGCTGAATTGTGGCCTGTAATGGATTATATTGTGAACATTGTTGCTGTGTTTTGTAATATGCTTCCTCCAATCTGTAATAACTAATTATTGACACATTTTTTAGCACACATGTCTTTGGGCATAATTTTTCATTTCCTATGTATTAATATTGAATTTCATGAAAAGGATGAAATAAATAAATCTGAAAATATATATATATTAGCTCTTTACTTTATAGCCAACTCTTTACTTTATTACAGAATATAAAATGCATGTACTGAACATATAATAAAGAAATTATATACAGTATATATAAACAATTATTCTCAACATAATATCTACACATATGTAATGTGAAATTATTTTTGATTGCACTTAAGGTGAAAGGAGTTATTCACTTCTCTATTTAGATGTAAAACTCCACACAGGAAAAAGGCATCATATATAAATTCATAAAAAAAAACACAAATGATGAAAACAAAGGCAATACTATTCCTGAGCAAAGGTATACTGTACTGTACTGCAATCATCATTACCAGTACAACACCTATATAATATATATAAATCTATATAAAAATTCTTACAATTTAAAAATATATCTATACAGTATGAATATATAAATATTTTTCTATATACATTTTATAATAAAAAAACATTGTCCATACTGAACACAAAACCAAAATACAGTCACTCTGTCATTTGCACATATTCACTCATTCTCTTGGTGATCCAATTAATTTAGGCAAAACAAATTTTTCATAAAAGCACATAGCTCTGGTAATATGATTTTCATACAGTGGTTTGTCACAGAATACTCTTTCCACTGTTAAATGGGGACTTTTCTGTGTGAACATAAGAAAATCACACCATTCATATCCTGATACACCTAGATGTGTGGATCTGAGTGAACCAAGGAGAAGATCTTTTCAGTGTGACTTTACCTGTATTTTCTGTGGTTACATGGTAATTCTGAGTGGTAGCAATTTCCATTCCATTCAATGATTTTATATTACTACTGTATGGGCATTTAATTTCCAAAGGTCCAGTTCCAAAACAAGTACACTCCACAATTCCATCTGGACTTGACCTAATAAGGGGATTGTCTTTACTTGCAAACATGCCACACCTAGTGACTTTCAAATTTGTGTGAGTCTTCTTCATTTGTTGTTTGTACAATGTTCTTGCTAATGGTTCAGTGTCATTGCCATACTTAGTAGCAGAATTACCATGGAAATTCGACTGGCCCAAAATCTCCCTCACAATGTAATTATCATTCTTGTCACGAGTATAGTGAGCAGCATTGTGCATAGTTGTGGAAGTTAAAGCTCCAATCCTTTGCTGCTTCCAAATCTTCGATTTTGATTGGGTACTTGTCTTCTCCTGCAATATCTGTATCTGTTGATCACTAACCTGTTGTTTGATGAACTCCAGAAAAGAACAATTAAAATTACCCCTACAGTATGCCTTGGCAAGCTCTGGAATAGTAGGAGGCAACAACTGTACCTGTGATGGAGGATTCAGTACCATGGCATACGAAGACCGTTGGCCAGACACAGCCATAAATTCTTGCAGAAGATCAGAAGAACTGAAGCTGTCTGAGGAGTTATGACTCTTGTAGTACTCACTGCGTGGGGGAAATGGTCGCTGAATTCCTGTATCTTTCCTATGGGGTCAGAACATAAAAAATGTAAGTCAGTCTCGTGCTATCCACCCTCTCTCAGCCATACAGGACAAGTGGCAACATCACGGCCTTGGATATGAGAGGTGAAACAGGGCAAAACTCATCAACCTGAAACCTGAGTCGAATCAGTTAGAAACAATGTCTTCCATTACCATCTCGCTAGCTAAAGTAGCTGATTCAACTCAGTTTGATGAGTCTTGCCCTGGATACTTACACCTGGATGAGACTGTATAGTACATGAAATAATAACACTAATAGTATAGACTACAGGGGAAAAACAGCACCAGACATATCTCTCCTGGTTCCACACTTTCTCCACCAGATGCTGCACTGCAAACAGTACCATACACTCTTGGATGAATTCCCAGGCCAAGCTCTGTGAATATCTGGATGTGAAAGATGGACTGGGCATTTAAAATACAAAATCAAGACAAGAATCGAGTATGTAATTGAAGTTCCAGAAATAAATGAAAAAAGTCAACAAATTTAAAAAAAAAAATGTAAGCTAAATTACTCTTAACACCTTGCATGGGTTTGCTTGTTATTCTAGAACTTTTTATAAACATCTCAAACATTTTAATTTACTTAGTTACTTGATCAAGCTTCTATACGTAATGAGATGTTCACTGTGTCCCTTTAAGCATTATTCTTCACTAACTACAATAGTTTGTATATCCGTATTTATACTGTCCACTGTACCATAGCTATGAATTTGAATTTTACAACTACAGTGTTCTGATTTAATAAACTTACAACACAGACTGTCAGCTCTCCTAGAGCTATAAAGTATTAAGCAGAAGAGCACACAATTATGGTACACACCTGAAATCTATGTTAGCTGCCAGTTCTTGCCTAGCCTTCCGACGGGGTACATTCCACTGACATGGCAGTCCTGTACATGTTGGAGTGTCACCCAGTAGGCCATTTTTTGTGACAAAATCTGCGACAACAAACATCAGGGCCACCACGTGTTTACAGCCTCCATCATCTCTAAAAGAGAAATAACTAGGTTACCAGGGAATAGCTAGGCCTAAATATTGTACTGTGCTAGTCCTATACTATAACTAGAATAACAAAAATAGATACAACTACCTAACAATATGGTTCACTACCTATTTTGGGCTCAAATTTCATATACATTGAAACAAAATCAGTATAATCCTATGAATGAAGTATTAACGTCTTTTGCACTTATGTACAATAACACTACATTGGGTTGAAAATTAATATCTATTTATCACAGTCAGAACCAGTGGGCTCTGAATAATCATAATGGAATGATTTTTATAAGTACTGTATATATTAACTGTAGTAGTATGAGCTTTATTTAAACCGTTCTTTTCTGAAACTAAATTTGTTATATTCTCTACAAGTTTTGCAGGTCTTATCCAACTCTAATATTCCTGTCAAATAAAACAATTCTACTCTTAATAAAGGTCTGCTAATATTTCTGAAGAAAAAAACCAGAACTGGCTATTGGGCACTAACAAGTTTTATAGGCTATTACTCACCCTGTGCACTGGCATCCTGCAGCCTCAATGGTTCCTCCTGAAGACAGTAAACCCCAAACTTCATAAGGGCTCTCGGTTTGAGCAGTCTGCCTTGTACAGCTCCCTTTCACAAAAGTTCTTCCATGGTCAACAGGTTTCACCAGCACCTTCCAAATATGTTTATTCAGAAACATTTGGTACCCCCTCTCTTTCTCATACCCAGTAATTCTGTTTGCTGACCATCCCATCTTTGATATTAAATATATGAGACAGTATGGTGTGGTAAGGGGAGGAAGAGTTAGCAGGTTGCTGTCCCACATGGTTAGTAAGTGAGGGTCTGGGAAGGTAACCTGTTGCCCATCAATTTCCACTGTCCTTCTTCGATCACTCACTTCACTCGTGTCGTCATTTTCTAGAATCTCTACAATCCCAGGGTTATTTTTTGCCGTTTTCACCATGGAAACAAGGTCATTCTTGTTATATCCTGAGTAGGGTATTGACCTTGCTTTTAGAAACTGCCGGAGTGCAGCATTAGTCCACTTTCCAACTTCTTCCTCCATAGTGTATTTCTGTAGACTTAGGACGAATACAATAGGTGAAAGCAAGGCTAACTGCTGGGATCCCATGGTGCGGGTTTGTTTGTTTACGTTTACGTGTTGCTGCAGCAGCGGAGAACGTATCGTATGGAGACACCAATATATTATCAACATCTTATTGTGATTTAGTATTGTTACTATCATTGACGACGTAAAATGTAAAATATAATTATAAAAGGCCTGTATAAGTTTGTATATCATTCTAATTTTGTTATCTTTGCGTATAATCGGACTAAAAAGCCTCTTCTGAAATAATAGGAGATATATTTTTATTCATGGCTGTATTCGTATGAAAATAAGTCCAAGATAAGTTAAAAAAATATAAAAAATATTGAATAAGTTATAATAAGTCGTTCCACAATAGGAAGCCCAATATAACGTTGCCCGACATAGGACATTTTTTCCAGCCTAGAAATCGCCATCAAAATGCCGTTTGGCAACTCGCCTTAATGTGTGGGCTCGCCTATTCCTTTAGTACTCCCTCAGGACCCTCCGCCTGACACACAGCTCAAGCCGGCCACGCCTCCATTACCCGTTACTCAGGTACTACACACTCAACTGCAGCAACTTCCTCTCACACCGCCCTCCCCGCGGGAGCAGTTAGAGCAACACGAGCTGGCCCTGGTCCCTGAGGGATGCATGTTCTGTTCAGGGAGACCGGTCAACCGACCTGCCATACAGACCCACAACCACTCCACATGCATCCAGACACACCCATCTCCTATTATAAACACACACACTTGCCTTTCCCCCCTGCACACTCCACACCATACCCGTACACTTCTATACTACATTGAATATATTTCTTTCTTTCTTTATTATTATGATTGTATGTATGCATATGTAACCATCTTTGTTAATTGTATTGATATGTATTCCATACCGCCCTTCTTTCCTAAAACATTATGGGTGAGGGGGGTACTGTAGCGACATCAACCACCTTTATGTATCTTCTATCTCACCTGTCCTCGGGGAGCATCTTCTGCCTCACTTGTTTTACCTGAGCGACGTGAGCAGCCAACCCTGGCTGGCTTGAGCGGCCGCAGCGGCGTTGTTCGTTCACTCGGCCACAATCTCTACATTTAGAAATACCTCCCTCTCCTGACCTGCCGTACCTCCTGCTGCTACCTGCCTACACCAAGCTCTCCACGTGTCGCCTGCAGCAGCTATCTCTCTCACACTACATAACTACAGCAGGCGGGAACTCACAGCTACAAGGTGCTTGCTACTACACAACCTATGTACTTACCAATAAATTGTTACCGTGTATAATCGAGTCTGTTCACCCCAGTACTAACACAACCACTTGTTGTTACAATATCGTGGATAAATGTATAAAAAAACCTAAATTGTTTCATAGGTTTATAAATGGAAAAATGAAACAGAAGGTCGGAATCAACAAGATAAACATGGAGGGTAAAGTATGTGAAGACGATTATAATATTTGTGAAGTTATGAAGAAGAAATTCCAAGACTCAAGAGGTATTTACATAAGAGAGTGAGTTTGATAGGAATAAAGAGGACAGAGGGGAAGTTATACTGGGGGACATAAAGATGGAGAGGGAAAATCTACTGGATAGAATAAGTAGACTGGATGGGTTTGGTGTAGGGACCGATTATGTTTGTAGTATATGTTAATGATATGGTGGAGAGTGTCGGAAGCTATACAAGTCTGTTTGCAGATGACGCTAAGATAATGAAAAGGATAGAGGTTGCAAGGAGTTGTGAGGAATTACAGAAGGATTTAAACAAGATTAACAAGTGGAGCCAGGATTGAGAAATTAAATTTAATGCTAGGAATTGCAAGGTATTGGAAATGAGAAAAAGTAATAGGAGGTCATCAGGAAATTACAGCATGGGTGGGTAGGCAATTCAAAAGGCACCCGAGGAAAAGGGTTTGGTGGAGACTATTCAAAACTCACTCTCACCAGAGAAACACATTAATTAAGAGGATAACAGGCACGACATACAGAATGGTGGTAAATATGAGAATGCCTTTTCATTATATGGACGAGGTGATGGCAAATAAGTTGATAGTCAATAATTCGACCTCAGTTGGAATATGCAGCAGTAGTGTGGGCCCCACATAAAAAGAAGCACATTAAGAAATTGCAGAGGATACAGAGAGCAGCAACAAAAATGACACAGATTAAGGGAGGAGTTTGGTGTTGGTAATTCTGGAGCAACTGAATCCTCCAAACTATTCCGAGCAACAGAACACCATTATTTTTGCTCTTCTGATCCTGTTTCCTAGCATACTTTGGAGAAAATGTACCCAAATGTACCAAAAAAGAATTTCCACCTTGAAATTAGAAAAAGTATAATGAGCAGCAACAAGATGGTTACCAAGTCTAAGAGAACTATGTTATGAAGAAATAACAGAAAATTAAAATTACCTAAACTGGAAGAAAAGGAAAAAGAGATATAATTATGGATTACAAATGTGTCACAGAAAAGGAAAAGATATATATAGAAAACTTGTGTCAACAAGGAATACCTACAATGTGAGGACACAGTAAAACTTAATTAAAAAAAGAGGAGATAATGATGTACAGAAAAATAGTTTTCCAAATAGAGTAATAGATCAAAGGAACATATTTCCAGAAGAAGTGGTGTGTGTCAAAAACTTACATAACGTTAACGAAAAATATGATAATTGGGTTTTGAAATACAGTACATTACAAGCTTGACTCAATCCTGTAAGGATACAAATAGGTAAGAACACACACACACACACATATACAGAGAGAGAGAGAGAGAGAGAGAGAGAGAGAGTGTGTGTGTGTGTGTGTGTGTGTGTGTGTGTGTGTGTGTGAGAGAAATTGACCTCTTCATATATAAGGATTAATTAAGTACTTCATTATTATTATTATTGCTATTATTATTATTTTACAGTACAGAATCAAGGTTTATATTATTATTATTATTATTATTATTATTGTTATTATTATTATTTTCTTCCTCCATGTTTATTATCCTCTCTCTCTCTCCTCAGACACCATAGCGAGTGGACGTGTTTTTTTGCTGCTCTCTACTCCACCTCATACAGCCTACCTTCCGGCTGCCAGAACGTAACCAGCTGACAATGGATACTTCTTTCTGAAAACTATGTTGGCTTCGCAAGACCAAGCTTACTTTGGTGTCATGGCGGTATTCGTGAAAGAAATTAATGAACAGTATAATCAGTTACAATCTACAGTACATGACTTGAGAACTAGCCTGGAATTTTCTCAATGTGAAATTGACACCCTGAAACAACAAGTGAAACAGCTGAAGCTAGAGGACGAGGGCAACAAACAACTGATCAAGACACTATCTGAAGACCTGCAGGTGAGTTCTAATTCTATTTCTGCACTTATTAAAGATTGCTGTGGCTACCTGGATGATTACAACAAACGTAATAATCTACAATTTGTGGGAACTGAGGAGGAACCTAACGAGACCTGGGAACAATCAGCCAAGAAAGTAAATCGCATATTAGAAGAAAAACTACAACTATCAAACATCCAGCAAGAGTTTGTTTGTTGTGTAGTCACTGTAGGACAACACTACCACCATCAGAACGGTGAGCGGCACATCATTGACACCTTCAACAGGTTTTGCGATAGAGAGGCAGTCATCCGAAATCTTTCTAAGCTACAGGGAACACAGATTTACATTAATTAATGAAGACTTGTGCTCCGCATCGCAGGAGATAAAGAAAGCACAACTTCCTCGTTTAAGGCAAGCCAAGAGTGAAGGTAAAATTGCATATTTTCGCCATACGAAGTTAATTATAAAAGAAAGACACACCAACAAAGCTACCGCCAAACCTGAACCAACAACAACAACAACCAGAAATATCAGAGAAACAATGTCTGACGTCACCGGGGATGGCACTGCTGTGCCCGCCTTGGCCGCCACTAGTGCTTCAGTTGGTAGCCAGAACCTGACCAGTACGAGCCGTGAGGGACCGGCGCCTGCCATGGCTGGCACGCCTGAGGGACAACGGATGGCCCCTCAATATCAAACCAAGTCAGCTGCTAGGACTACATGGCAAAGGAATAAGTAAGCTTCTCTCTGGTAGAAAAAGGTACACACCACCCAGCTAAATTTATAAACATATGTGTACTATGGATCAGAACCCTTTTCCATTTGCTTCATCTCGTTTCCATATTTAGTGACAATGTTGAACATAACTTTCCACTCCATGAAATTGATAACTTGACGTTCGAGCCTCTTAAGTATTATGAAAATATACCGAATATTCTCTCTATCGAGTTCGACTTTAACGAAGTATATTGCAACTATCTCTTCCGTGACAATCAAGAAGTACTTAATGATAAACCTTCTCTTAATTTAATTGCTTTTAACATCAATAGTATACCACTTCACTTAGACAGATATGTTGAGCAATGTATAAAGGCAACTAACATGTACTTTGATGCTTTAGGTTTTTTTGAAACATGTCTCAATGATGCTATTTGTAATCTTTATCATATTGATGATATAATATGCATTGCAATAATAATACCGAAGGTAGAGACATTGCAATTTATTCAAGTAAAGTACAACAACCTCATAGAATTAGTAACTTAATTAACAGTACAATTGCCTCACATAGAATAATTATTTTTGGAGGTGACTCAGCCCAAAAAATATGTAATAGGCATGATTTACCGACCACCAAATTCTAACCTTGAAGATTTTTGTTTTCTCTCTCTTATGGACTTTATTACCTTTATTATAAGATACAAGATACCGGTGCATATTATGGGTGACTTTAATATTAATATTTTGAATGACAATGACAAAAATTTTTAATTATTTGTATATCTTTTCCATAGTCACTTATTCTTCTCCACAATTACTAGGCCAACACGGGTTACCAAAATCTCAGCAACAATTGTTGATCATATCTGGACAAACAACCGTGATGATTACTTGAAGAGTAGGATATTTTATAACTCCATTAGCGATCACTTTCCTATTTTCTGTTGTTTTTCAACAACCTCGGATAAGACTATGAAAAAGGAAAATGATAGACGAAGCATTTTAGCTTTTCAAAACAGAACTACAATCTCTATCAGGGTCCGTGTCCCACTGCTCTGGAACTTAAGGTTGAATCAATATGATGTTTTGCCACGGGTTATTTCACAGCTTCCGTTAATTTTTTGCATTATAATGGATTCCCAAAAGTGAATGATTAAGACACTTGTCCCTGAGAAAAAGTTATTTTGATGAAATATAACACTGGGATAAGAACAATTATAGTGCGACGTATATACCACGTCAGTCCACAGGCTCGACCCACCCTACTCTCTCTCTCTCTCACTGGTCTCGAAACCTTATACACCACAGGCACATGCTTTGCCATATGAATATATATATACATGGTAATCAGAAGAGGGCGGCCCAGTTTTGGCGGGAAATTAGAGGTATAAAACTCGGGGAATCAGCCACCGGTGGACGTCTTGGGTGGCATGACTATAAACAACCCCATGTGGTTTACCAAGCTGGCATCCACCCCCAAACAGGGTCGGGTATTGGTGTGGAAACCAGACTGTTGGCCCGCCAGCATAGGCATAAGGCCCAAGCAGAGGTATTTTTCCCTGCAAACAAACAACAAAACAATCCACAGTCGGTTGATTCTACAACCAGCCATGGTCCAGTCAACACCTACTACCGACCCCACCACTTCCCTTGCCGACTGTCTTATTGGCAGGGTGAAGTGGTTTAACCATTCGAAGGGATATGGCTTTGTTACCTGCTACGAGCGAGATTACCTCGTCCACATGAAGGGCATCTTTCTCTCTGCTGCTACCACCTCACCACCATCACTGGGGGACGTAGAGGAAGTGAGGAAGGGCGTGGAGGCTACCAAAGTAGCCGGACCTGATGGTGGGCAGGTTCTAGGCTCACTCCATGCCCGTGGGAGGAAAACAGCTGACGCCCAGCCACCCCAGCGATGGCAGCAGCAGGCAGACACCTTCACCGTCTGCACCAAGACTGCTGTTGCCTTAGCTGCAGAAGGGCTAGGTCGTCTCTCTGACCTCCTCCTGGACATCTTCAGGAGAAATGGTTTACCACCAATAGCCATTTCTCCTGATCTACAACCACCCACCACCACCACCACCAAGAAACGAGGCAGCAAGACGGTACGACGGGGGAGGTGCAGAACGGACGTGCCACCACCACCCCCTTCAGGCCCACCCCCGTCGCCGATTAATGCTGCTTCATCAATTCAACCAGGGGAACAGCTGGAAGGCATCAACACCACCACCACCACCACCACCACCACCATCACCTGAACCTTCCGTACAAGACCCCAAGACTGAGGAGGACTCTGATACCAGTTCCTCCTCCAACACCACCAGCAAGGATGACACCAGTGACAACATGGACCTGGAAGATGGAGGGAAATGGCAGACGACCGGGAGGAGGAAGATGAAGAGAAGGAGAAGGATGGACAGCCAGTCATCAGAACAACAGCTGCCCAACACCACCAAATTTTGGATGACCGCTTCTCCTCGCCTCGATCTTTTCCAACAACATATCTCCCGGCGACGTGACCCCAACATCTTCCAGGTCAAGGAAGAATGGAATACCCCAGTACGACGACCGCTTTGGTGATTTATATAAGAAAAAGAAAACTTATGATTGCCTTAATGCCCCCAAAAAAGGGTGATAGGCATTAAGCCAAAATAACAAACAAACACAGTCGGTCCATAAATAGATAGGCATAAGGCCCTATATCTTCTTTTCTTCACAGTCGGCGGGGAGAGAGAATGCACAAGACATGAGCCCAGCAACGACTCCACCAGCTGACACCATTTTCTCTGCCACTTGTCTTGCTGGCAGGGTGAAGTGGTTCAACTTCATCAAGGGCTATGGTTTTGTGACCACCTACAACAGTGACTACTTCATCCACAGGACAGGCATCCTTCTCTCTGCTGCCACCACTTCACCATCATCATTGAGGGATGGAGAGGAGGTGTCCTTCACTGTGGAGGAAGGGTGGAAGGGCGTGGAGGCTACCAACGTAGGCGGACTTGATGGTGGTAAAGTCCTCGGCTGACACCCAACCACCGCAGCAACGGCAGCAGCAGGCAGACATCATTACCGTCTGACCAAGACTGCTGTTGCCTTAGCTGCAGAAGGGCTGGGTCGTCTTTCCGACCTCCTCCAAGACATATTCTATTAGCAACTAAAAACGAGTGGCCTAAAGATGTCGCTGATTGCCCCTAAACAAACAGGTAAATCATTTTGTACTTACACTTACCTAGATAGACCCAATGACTATGAGTTTGTCAAGCAACAGATTCTGTATGTCCATGTGGTAACCCCAGAGACGTACAGAGATAAATTCAGGAAACTGGTCAAAAATAAGCATCAAACATATGTGGAATTTGCATGTGATAAGCTTAAATATTTTAAGAAATGGCTAAATGCTCTTTCGGTCACCACCTATTCAGAACTTATTAATCTCATTGTCCTAGAGGAATTTAAAAGAAAAGCGCCCTTCCCTATTGTGAAATACATAGAGGAGAAGGGCGAGATGGAACTATTGAGGGTGGCGGAACAAGCAGATGTGCAGGCTTTGAGGCTCCAGATCTGGTCGAGGCGTGAGGGAGACCTCACTCTTTCTGTAAAAAGTTCCTCTGACGATTTCAAGTACAAAGATCCTAAGGATAAGCCGAGGGGTAGCGGGTTCACTACTAGTCAATTAACATGTGTATACAGTAGGAAGCCAGGCCATACTATTGCTTTTTGTAAACACCCCAAATGTACAAGTAGTAGGAAAAGTTTCATCTCTACTGCATCAGGTTCCTCTACCTCATCAAATCCTGTAGCTTCTAATAGTAGTGTTGTCCAGTCAAAACAGTTGTTTGATTACTTTATTTTTAATGGTGAAGTGGCTTTGACAAAGGAGGGTCAGACCTATCCTATTAAGGTCTTACGAGACACATTGGCTTCTCAGTCCATACTGCTAAGTAATGTTCTTCCCCATCTAGAAGATAACTTTACTGGAGATAAGGTATACTGTATACTAATTTCCAGTATCACCTCTCAGACTTTATACTCCGTGGCCCAAATTTATCTTAAGTGTTCCCTTGTCGCCTCGTGTGTCAAAGTGGCAGTACAGGAAGGAAACCTGTCTGTTGAAGGAATTCAGTTATTGCTTGGTAATGACATAGAAGGTAAACTTGTGGTACCTAATGTTCTAACTGTAGAAAAGTCTTTACCTTTATTCCCTTCTGAACCTTCTGATGTTTTTCCCTCCTACGTGTTGACTTGTTCACAGGTCCAACAAGCCTCTCAGAAGCAATGTCAGTCTCCGTCACTTTCCATGCCTCCTTTTGATATTATCTCTAAAGTAGATTTGATACAGGCACAGGAAACTGACCCTTTCTTTAGCTGCAGGGCGACATGCTGCTCTAGACAAGAAGGATGTAGACATCCTACCTGCCTTCTAGTATGATCAAGGTGTACTCATGAGTGCATACCGGCCTCTAACTCTATCAGCCAATTATTGTGGGTCAGAAACCCATCAGATTGTGTTACCTAGTTCAGTACACTCAGATGTATTAAAGCTAGCTCATGATGGTTACAGTGGACATCTTGGGTTTCGTAAAACTTACTATAAACTTACTAAAATCGCGCGCCAAATGTACCGCTCGAACAGAAGTTAGAACTGAAATTTTCCGTTACCCAATGCCTGGGCCAGGCCCATGACTGATGTCATGGTTGAATAGCCTGGACATGACACCCATATGCATGACACCATGACATGGTCATGACATGTCTCAGGATTTTTTAAAATAAAAGTTTACGTATAACTGTTATAATGGTCCTGACTGTATATCAATGAAAACATCTCTCACTAAGATAATAATTTAATAAAGTTGCTTGCTAAACTATAATATGTGTCCTTAGTCCTATTTATATAGGCATCTTTCCCAGCAACGCCAGGTACCTCCGCTAGTAAATAATATTAAAGGGAAGAAATGGTGTGTTTTACATATGTGTACGTGAGGCATGTAAGTGGTGGGTGGGAGGGTAAGTAAGTAGGGGATGTGGCTGAGGGGCAGGTAGTAGCGATGGAGGCACCGTGTTGCCACCACCCTACTCGTTTCCCTGGTTCCATCTGGTAGAGGCAAGACCTGTAGGGGCGGCTCAGCGACACGGTGGGCGAGAGTTGCTTGCCTGGTACCCGAACCGCTGTTGGCAGGAACATATGTGGGGGTCCTGCCAAGGTTGTTGATGTGGTGGTGGTGGTGGTAGCACCTGTTGTGGAGGAGGTAGCTGGCATGGAGGTGAAGCCCAGCTGTGATCCTGTATGGTGGGTGGTGACTGGAGTAGGTCCACCTTTGCAGAGAGCGCCTCAAGCTGACACATGATGGTCGTGGCGTCGAGGGAGGTGGTAGTGCTTGTGCCGCTGGTTTGATGACTGGTTGTTGTTGTGGTGGTGGGGTGGCGTTGGCTGCGGCGGTGGGTTGTGCCAGCCATACCCCAGCGTGGTCGTTGTGGGCCTCAATCAGTGTGTCAGCCAGTTCCCCGTACTATTGGAGTGTGGGGTTGGGCTGGGCCAGGAGGTGGAGTTGCACCTCGGAGGGCAAGAGCCGGGTGTGCCGCACTCTGAGGATACAGTCGTGCAAGGGAGAGCCGGCCGCCACGTTCAACTGCTGCATGTGTCACAACAGGACTGACTGGCGGCGTCCCTACACTTACACATCCTCCAGGGCCTTGTATGGCTGCATCGTTGACATCCCTTGAGCCGTCGTGATGGCCGCCTTCACCCCCTCGTACTTGGAACCGGAGGTATGGTGGTTGAGAAGTGGAGTAACAGATGCGAACACCTCCGAGGGTAGGACACATAGTACAGCCTGGTATTTCTCATCCTGAAGGGCGTTGCCGTGCCAGACCGCAGGAAAAGGGTGGAACGTAAGGAATGTGGAGTGTGGAGTTGTGGGTGATGTTGTGTGAGAGTGTGACGGTGTTTTGTTAGGGTGGAGAGGCAGTGGCGGTGTCTTGTGTGATGGAGTTGGTGGGGCACATGGTGGTGTGAGGGTGTGTATGTGGAGTCGCGTGTCGTTAGGTTTTAGGGGCGAGAGAGTGTGGAGTGGAGACTAGGGTTGTAGGTGGAATGTGGGTGCGAAAATGTGGTGGGTGAACGTGGAGAAAAGTGGTGATGTGTGTGTGGAGCGGGCTGAGTAGCGCACAGGTGGAGGGGAAAAAAATTATGTACACCCGAGCTGGTAAATTCGCGACCACGTATTTAGATGTTTATGCCATTTGAGCTGGTAACATTTATTTGGGGAGGAATCAGAGTAGGTGGAACATAGTAGAAGGACATGATACAATCTTTCACCAACAATGACACCTTCCCCACACAGTGTTACCAGGTCAGATGACATAAACATTTGGGAACGTGGTCGCGAATTTACGAGCTCGGGTGTATGTGCGTGTGCGTGTGGAGCGGCGTGTGACGAGAGGCTAGTGGAGGTTGAATGTCATGTGGAGACGAGGTTGGTGGTGGTAATGGAATGTATGTGGAATAGTGTTGTGAGAGGGTATTACGTATTGGTGGAGAAAATATTGGCGTTGGTGGAGGGTGAGTATGAGGTGTAGCACAAGTGGAGGAAAATAAATTGTGTCGTACGTGTGTGGAGTGCAAGGCGGCGGCCAGACGAGACAGTACGGTAACACAGGTACACTGCTCACCCCTACCTTTTTCTCACGTGGCCAATGTAATGAGAGAGTGGGAGGGCTAGAACTTTGAGGCAAGCACAAAGGACACAGTGGCACATGTGTAAAGTGTACCAGTCCTTCACCAGGGGGTACGATATACACAACACTAACACATCAGTATATACACAATACACAGCAGTAGTATCCCTTGTTGTCACGTGGCCATAGTAAATGAGAGAGAGGAAGGGGTGGGGTTAAAACACTGAGGGCGAGCACCAACAACACAATGGTACACGTGGCCATAGTAAATGAGAGAGAGGAAGGGGTGGGGCTAAAACACTGGGGGCGACTACCAACAACACAATGGTACTCGTGTACAATCCAGAGTCCTTAACAGTCCTTCACTAGGGGGTAATATATGCACAACACTTAATTGTTGTGTTTGGAAGGGGAAATGAAGTAAACAGGTTGGAGGGATTAAATGAGGAGCGATAAGAAAGAAGGAAGTGGAGGAGGCAATAAGAGAGATGAAAACAGGGAAAGAAGGAGGTGGAGGAGGCAATGAGAAAGATGAAAACAGGGAAAGATGGAGGTGGAGGAGGCAATGAGAGAGATGAAAACAGGAAAGATGGAGGTGGAGGAGGCAAAGAGAGAGATGAAAACAGGGAAAGCTTCAGGTTTGGATGGATGCACTGTAGAATGACTGAAATATGGTGGAACAAGTATGATGGAGTGGTTGTAGAATGGGTGAGTGCTTGTGTAGTACCTCTATATAAGGGAAAGGGGGATAGATACCAATGTACGAGTTTCAGGGGTTTAAGCCTGTTAAGTGTAGTAGGAAAGCTGTATGGGAAGGTGCTGATAAAGAGAGTCAGAGAGGGTACGGAGGCTGTGATTAGTGAAGAGCAAGGTGGCTTTAGGAGAGGAAGAGGTTGTGTGGATCAGATATTTGCAGTAAGGCAGGTGTGTGAAAAATAATTAGAGAAAAGTAAAGAAGTAGTATGGGCATTTATGGATCTCGAGAAAGCATATGATAGAACTAATAGAAATGGATTGTGGAAGGTTTTGCAGTTGTACGGGCTGGAGGGGGGAGGGATTATTGAGAGGGGTGAAAAGCTTCTATATGAACAGTAGAGCATGTGTTACAGTGGGAAGTAAAGGTAGGACTCTGTCAAGGCTGTGTGATGCCACAATGGTTGTTTAATATTTTTTATGGACAGTGTAGTAAGAGAGGTAAATGCTAGGGTGATGGAGAGAAGACTGAGATAGTGGCAGAGTCAGAAAAGGAACTGAGTATGTTAGTGCAGGAGTTTGGACGGGTGTGCAGGAGGAGGAAACTGAGAGTGAACGAGGCAAAGAGCAAGGTAATGAGATCTAGGAGTGGAGCAAAGGATAGAAGGATGAATATAATGCTAGATGGTGAAATATTGGAGGAGGTGGAGTGCTTTAAGTATTTGGGGTCAAATGTGATGGTGGGTAGTAAAATAGAGGTAAAATCTAGAGTAAATGAGGTAGGAAAGGTGCTAGGAGGAATGAATAGGATGTTTGACTGTAAGTCACTTAGAATGGACTTAAAGAGGAAGAGTACGAAGGGATAGCAGTGCCTACTGCACTGTATGGAGCGGAAACATGGAATATGGGAGAAAGTGAAAAAGAAGGTTGAATGTAGTAGAGATGAGATGTCTGAGGAGCATGTGTGGTGTGACTCGAATGGACAGAGTCAGGAATGAGGAAGTGAGAAGGACAGATGTAGTGAGAGAGTTAACAGGTCAGGCAGAGCAGAGTGTGTTAAGCTGGTTTGGACATGTGGAGAGAATGGAGGAGAATATAATGGTAAAGAGGATAGGGGGCTCAAATATGGGAGGTGTAAGGAGGAGAGGAAGGCCACAGAGGAGATGGATGGACGCTGTGAAAGGAGCTCTGTAGAAGAGTTATATCTGTGGTGCAAGGTGACAGAAACGAGTGGAGGAGGGTGGTGAATGC
The DNA here is from genome assembly GCA_033782935.1 of Petrolisthes cinctipes. Classification (NCBI taxonomy): domain Eukaryota; kingdom Metazoa; phylum Arthropoda; class Malacostraca; order Decapoda; family Porcellanidae; genus Petrolisthes; species Petrolisthes cinctipes. Next base: position 51,127 of record JAWQEG010000562.1, read on the forward strand.
TTGAAAAGTGGACACGGTTTCACGGTCCTTGGAGGAGGGGCCTGCATTGAGTGTGGCCCATGGCCGGCTGAATGCTGGAGGGGGAGTTTGCCCGGTAGTGAAGTGGCAGGGGTAAACCAGCTTTTGCTGTCGGGCCTTGCTATGGATGTAAACATAGCTGTACTCCTTGTAGTCACACAAGGAGATGCGGTGGGGGGCTCCCTCCTCCAACAGGGACTGGGGGATTGAGATGTAGAGTGTGTGTGTGTGGGGCATTTTGTTAGGGAGGGTGTGCGACGTGCCGAGGCTACCTTCAGTGTGGAGATGAAGGTCTGGTATATGTATGTTGTTATCTCACCTTTCTCAAGTTTGTGTACGTGTGTATGTGTGTGTGTGTTTTCTTACCTATTAATTCTTACCTATTTGTATCTTTACAGGATTGAGTCAAACTCGTAATGTCCCGTATTTTAAAACACAATTATCATATTTTTCTTTAGAGTTGTGTATGTTTTTGGCACACACCATTTCTTCTGGTAATTTGTTCCATTCGTCTATTTCTCTATTTGGAAACTATATTTCTGTACATCTTCCTTTAGATTAATTTCATACTATGTCCTCTTATTGTATGTATTCCTTGTTTATACAATTTTTTTATATCTATCTTTTCTTTTTCTGTGACACATTTGTAAATTATAATCATATCTCCTCTCTTTCGTCTTTCTTCTAGTTTAGGTAATTTTAGTTTCTTTAGTCTTTCTTCATAGCTTAGTTTTCTTAGACTTGGTACCCATCTTGTTGCTGCTCTTTGTACTTTTTTCTAATTTGGTGATATGTTTCTTATAATGTGGGTTCTATACTACTGCAGCATATTATATTATTATTTTCTTGACCATTTCTTCGTCTATATAAGTGAAGGCCACTTTCATATTTACTAACAATGTATACATGTTTCTCACTTTTTCATTTATATGATCATCTGGTGTCAATTTCTTATTTATCATTAACCCTAAGTCTGTTTCTTTCTCTGCTTCATTTAATATTTTGTTTCCAAGTTTATATTGAAAATTTGGTCTTCTCTCACTTTTTCCAAACTTAATAAAATTAAGTTAATTAAGTGTGTGTGTATGAGAGAGAGAGAGAGAGAGAGAGAGAGAGAGAGAGAGAGAGAGAGAGAGAGAGTACAGATGGCAACATAAATTCGCATCCATCTCCTGTACATAATTAAAGGGAAAATTTTGTGTTGGTAAATCTGGAGCAACTAAATCCTCCAAACTATTCCAAGCAACAGAACACCATTATATTTGTTCATCAGTGGTCCTGTTTCCTGACATACTTTGGAGGAATCAAGGCACTCCAATGTACCAAAAGTGAATTACCACCTTAATAATGTTAACATGACCAGATAGTTGCATTCTGAATAAGTTTTTATTCTAATAGCATATTTACTTTACCACATGAGAACTATTATTATTATTATTATTATTATTATTATTATTATTATTATTATTATTATTTAATTCACCAAATGAGAACTATTATTATTATAGTTATTATTAGTATTATTATTATTATTATTATTATTATTATTATTATTATTATTATTATTATTATTATTATTATTATTAATATTATTATTATTGTTATTATTATTGTTATTATTATTATTATTATTATTATTATTATATTATTATTATTGTTATTATTTATATCATTATTATTATTGTTATTATTATTGTTGTTATTATTGTTATTATTATTATCATTATAATTATTATCATTATTATTATTATTATCATTATTATCATTATTATTATCGTTATTATTATCGTTATTATTATTATTATCATTATTATTATTATTATTATTCTTTAATTTACCAAATGAGAACTATATCTGTCATCTCTGAATTAGAATTGTATTAAAACATCACTAATACATACACATAATTGTATTTCATTTAATAATCAATATAAATTTCTTACAATATATAATTTCTTCATAGATATAATAATAATAATAATAATAATAATAATAATAATAATAATAATAATAATAATAATAAAAATAATAACAATATTAATAATTTTAAACTCTTTCTTTCACTTCCTGAAGCCACCAGCAGCCTGCTGAAGCCTCCAGAAGCCTATTGAAGCCTCCAGAACCCTCCTGAAGCCTCCAGAAGTCTCCTGGGGCATACTGAAGTTTACTGAAATATTGTTTATATGTATGTTTTTTGTCTTTATATATATATATATATATATATATATATATATATATATATATATATATATATATATATATATATATATATATATATATATATATATATATATATATATATATATATATATATATATATATATATATGTATATATATATATATATATATGTGTGTGTGTGTGTGTGTGTGTGTGTGTTTGAGATAGAGAAAGAGAGATTCCATTTATGAGAGAGAGAGAGAGAGAGAGAGAGAGAGAGAGAGAGAGAGAGAGAGAGAGAGAGAGAGAGAGAGGTGTGATTGTCATTAATGTGAAGTAAAATTAACACTGACAGACGGAATGTGTAACAATAAACAGTTTAGGTGAACACTACCACCATCTCCAGTGATGTACACACAACAACAAAACTATCATTACACCTTCTGCGCCATACAAAATGACACCACGAATGAAGGTTTTTGATAACAGATGCGGCCGCAACATACAGTCGCGGTCAATAATAATCATCCACATATGGGTATCTCTAACAATTTACTGTCTAATGTTTTCACGTTCACATATAATGTTATTGTTTTAAGTAGTGTGTAGCTGCTTGTATTAAATTAAAAGATGGTAGTTAATGTGTGTGTGTGTTATTGTTTTAAGTAGTGTGTAGCTACTTGTATTAAATTAAAAGATGGTAGTTAACCTATTTATTGGAAAGTTTATCATCTAAGGAACAGAGGGAAGCTGTCAAACTCTTACGTGAGTTACCCCTATATGGATGATTATATTTGACATCGACTGTACATAAGCAGGGACAGTCAGCGGCAGAAGTCCTGTCGCCTCACCTGCTGCTTCACCGAGGCAAAAAATGTTCATAGACTCGAGAAATACACATGTTTTCTACACATAATAATCTCGAGTCTATGAACATCGCGTACCTCGGTGAAGCAAGTGAGGCGACAGGACTTTTACCACCGACTGGACACCTCTACATGTGAGAAGGCTGTTTGTTATAAAAAACCTTCAGTCATGGTGTCATTTTGTATCGCGCAGAAAGTCAACTGTTGTTATGGATGTATATTATTTTACACGGTTAATTTGTAATGAATGTGTGTACAGTAAATCATCGTTGTACAGCCACAATCAAATATCCACCGACACTTTTTTCACTTTGTAGTAAATATCTTGGTAATAAAGAACAACACGTGTATGATTTTGCAGCACCTCATAATAATAATAATAATAATAATAATAATAATAATAATAATAATAATAATAATAATAATAATAATATCCAACAACACTTTCCTTCCATCGTAGTAAATATCTTGGTAATAAAGGACAACACGTGTATGATTTTGCAGCACCTCATAATAATAATAATAATAATAATAATAATAATAATAATAATATCCACCAACACTTTCCTTCCATCGTAGTAAATATCTTGGTAATAAAGGACAACACGTGTATGATTTTGCAGCACCTCATAATAATAATAATAATAATATCCACCAACACTTTCCTTCCATCGTAGTAAATATCTTGGTAATAAAGAACAACACGTGTATGATTTTGCAGCACCTCATAATAATAATAATAATAATAATAATAATAATAATAATAATAATAATAATAATATCCACCAAAACTTTCCTTCCATCGTAGTAAATATCTTGGTAATAAAGAACAACACGTGTATGATTTTGCAGCACCTCATAATAATAATAATAATAATAATAATAATAATATCCACCAACACTTTCCTTCCATCGTAGTAAATATCTTGGTAATAAAGGACAACACGTGTATGATTTTGCAGCACCTCGTAATAATAATAATAATAATAATAATAATATCCACCAACACTTTCCTTCCATAGTAGTAAATATCTTGGTAATAAAGAACAACACGTGTATGATTTTGCAGCACCTCATAATAATAATAATGATAATAATAATAATAATAATAATAATAATAATAATAATAATAATAATAATAATATCCACAAACACTTTCCTTCCATCGTAGTAAATATCTTGGTAATAAAGAACAACACGTGTATGATTTTGCAGCACCTCATGATAATAATAATAATAATAATAATAATAATAATAATATCCACCAACACTTTCCTTCCATCGTAGTAAATATCTTGGTAATAAAGAACAACACGTGTATGATTTTGCAGCACCTCATAATAATAATAATAATAATAATAATAATAATAATATCCACAAACACTTTCCTTCCATAGTAGTAAATATCTTGGTAATAAAGAACAACACGTGTATGATTTTGCAGCACCTCATGATAATAATAATAATAATAATAATAATAATAATAATATCCACCAACACTTTCCTTCCATCGTAGTAAATATCTTGGTAATAAAGAACAACACGTGTATGATTTTGCAGCACCTCATAATAATAATAACAATAATAATAATAATAATAATAATAATAATAACCACCAACACTTTCCTTCAATCGTAGTAAATATCTTGTTATAAAGAACAACACATGTATGATTTTGCAGCACCTCATAATAATAATAATAATAATAATAATAATAATAATAATAATAATATCCACCAACACTTTCCTTCCATCGTAGTAAATATCTTGGTAATAAAGAACACGTGTATGATTTTGCAGCACCTCATAATAATAATAATAATAATAATAATAATATCCACCAACACTTTCCTTCCATCGTAGTAAATATTTTGGTAATAAAGAACAACACGTGTATGATTTTGCAGCACCTCATAATAATAATAATAATAATAATAATAATAACAATAATATCCACCAACACTTTCCTTCCATCGTAGTAAATATCTTGGTAATAAAGAACAACACGTGTATGATTTTGCAGCACCTTATAATAATAATAATAATAATAATAATAATAATAATAATAATAATAATAATATCCACCAACACTTTCCTTCCATCGTAGTAAATATTTCGGTAATAAAGAACAACACGTGTATGATTTTGCAGCACCTCATAATAATAATAATAATAATAATAATAATAATAATAATATCCACCAACACGATAGTTTTATTGTTGTGTGTACAGCCACAATCATAATATTATAACCACCAACACTTTCCTTCCGTCTTACAAATAAATCAATCTCAAATCAAAATATAATCTTACAACACCTTAAGTCAACTCAACCTCCTCAATTAATATTATTATGAGGTGGTTATTTTCATCTTTATCTTCCATTTATTATTCGTTTATTTTCATTTCGTTTCCATCCTTTTCATTTTTTTATTATTTTTAAGTTTTACCTTCTTAATTAATTTTTATCAATGACTCACACCAAAGGATTAAAAAACAAGCAATGCATATTTTAATTTTTATTGAAAAAAAATCTGTAAAATAATGAAAAAAAAAATGTAAAAAAAAAAATGAAAACAATTTCAAAAAAAAAGAAAAAAGTAAAAAAATGAAAAAAAAAAAATTGAAATCTGTAAAAAAAAGTTATTGTATTAAAATCTGTAAAGGAAATTATTGTATTAAAATCTGTAAAGTAAATTATTGTATTAAAATCTGTAAAAAAAAGTTATTGTATTTAAATCTGTAAAAAGAGTTATTGTATTAAAATCTGCAAAAAAAATGTTATTGCGTTAAAATCTGTAAAAAAAGTTATTGTATTAAAATCTGTAAAGGAAATTATTGTATTAAAATCTGTAAAAAAAAGTTTTTGCATTAAAATCTGTAAAAAAAAAGTTATTGCATTAAAATCTGTAAAAAAAAGTTATGGCATTAAAATCTGCAAAGGAAATTATTGTATTATTTTGGAACTAATGGTTAAAATACTCACCATTTTATAACAGACGATGTAAAGGCGATGGTGGTAGTAGTAGTAGTAGTAGTAGTAGTAGTAGTAGTTGTTGTAGTAGTAGTAGTAGTAGTAGTAGTAGGACATCAACCAACGGCCGAAGTGAAAAATAAATAAATATGTCATGGATTAATCATTATACTTATTATTTTTATTACATAATTTAATTGTTACTATTTGATTAATAAAAAAAATTACTCGACAGGTTTTATTTAAATATTTGTTAAGGCTAATAAAGTGTAAGTTTAATCATGAAATGTTATGAAGTCCAAAATCTAAATACATTATCAAATTTATAAAGTTTTAATTGTTTAAAGTTTTAATTGAAAAACTATGTTTGATTTACACATCAACAAAAATACTTATATGAAACAAAAGATATTGGGTCGATTCCACAGTGGATGGTATTGGTTTGTAAGCACACAAAGCTTTTGGTTGGTCAGCTTACAAACCAATACCACTGTGGAATGTAAAGGGTAGTACTAACCTGGTCCGATGACGCCGAGGCCTCTACACAGGACCCGGCGATGACCACACCCTCTACACAGAGTGTGGCCAACAGCAACTGTAAGGGGGCAATTACATGTTGCAAGTTGCCTTGCATTAGTTAAATACATACATATATATATATATATATATATATATAATCAAATACATCCTGACAATTTATTAAGTTAATACAATACATACATATATATATAATCAAATACATCATAACAATTTATTAAGTTAATACAATACATACATATATTAATATATATATAATCAAATACATCCTGACAATTTATTAAGTTAATTACAAATTTATTAAAATCCTGACATTGTACATTCTAATAATACACAAGGATGAGAGACAATATTGTCTCTCATCCTTGATAATACATACACACACAAATACAATACACATACACACACACACACTCATACACGCCAGCGATGCTCCCTCGTTGTAACCTGTAGTAGTTGAAGATGTAGTGGTAGTAGTAGTGGTAGTAGTAGTAGTAGTAGTAGTGGTAGTGGTAGTGGTAGTGGTAGTAGTAGTAGTAGTAGTAGTGGTAGTAGTAGTAGCAGTAGTAGTGGTAGTGGTAGTAGTAGTAGTAGTAGTAGTAGTAGTAGTAGTAGTGGTAGTGGTAGTGGTAGTAGTAGTAGTAGTAGTGGTAGTGGTAGTGGTAGTGGTAGTAGTAGTAGTAGTAGTAGTAGTAGTAGTAGTGGTAGTAGTAGTAGTAGTAGTAGTAGCGGTAGTAGTAGTAGTAGTAGTGGTAGTGGTAGTGGTAGTGATAGCGGTAGTAGTAGTAGTAGTAGTAGTAGTGGTAGTGGTGGTAGTAGTAGTAGTAGTAGTAGTAGTAGTAGTAGTTTGAGTAGTGGTAGTAGTAGTGGAAATAATAGTAGTAGTAGTAGTAGTAGTAGTAGTAGTAACACACACACATCCAATGTATGTCTGTAAAGAAAAGAGAAAAGTATAAATTATTTTGTTCCAACATTTAATAATGGCAGAACACAGTATATAATTTATACTCTTAGTACATTGTAGTGTGTTGATTCCCCCAAAGTATATCAGGAAACAAACAGCACCAGATTAACAATAATAATAATAATAATAATAATAATAATAATGGTGGCCTGTTGTTGTTGTTGTTTGGAGGAATACACAGTTTTTGTTGTAGTAGATTTACCAACAACACAAAATCTCTCCTTAAGACAACACAAATAATAATAATATTGTATATATATATATATATATATATATATATATATATATATATATATATATATATATATATATATATATATATATTAGGTTGGTGGAGGATAAACACGGTGGTAGGAGGAAGACTTTATTCTTACGTTTCGACCTCACAGGGTCTTCTTCAGAGAATGACACAGACAGACAGAGTAGGTCAATATATACACTGCCCATGATCACCTGGCTGGGTGTCTGGGGAACCTAGCACCTGATTGGCTGTTAGCTGGGGGTGGCTCCGCCTCCTTAGCTTCAGCTATCACCAACACTCCAGCAGCTTTCGCTAAATTTACAAATCCATCCCTGTTATTAGTGGATGGGTTATTGTGGATATAAGCTGCTTCTGTTGTTTTCCTAAGCTTTTTACTCCAGCCCTTGTGCAGAATTTGTGTATCCTTCCAGTTAGGTAAATGTCCATATTTATCTACATGTGTTACTAGCGCATTTGATGTTCTGTGTGCTTTTAGGTAATTTTTGTGCTCATTAATTCTTTTCTCCACCCCTCTCCCTGACTCCCCAAAGTATGCTGAATGACAGCCATTGCAGGGAATGCGATACAAAACGCTTAAGTTGTTAACTTCTTTGTTAATGGTACTCGGTTTTACGATTTCTCCTATTTTCTTTCCCGATACTTTAGCTATTTTAATTCCTGCACTGTATAAATGTTTATCTACACGTTCGGTTCCTCGTGAATTTGGTACTGTTACGTATCCGTCGATTGTGTCCTTCGTCTCATTGCGTGGCCTTTTATATATTTCAATTGCTTTTACAAATCTTGCCAAAAGGGTATTTGAGTTTCTGGAAGGCATCCTTGATGTACGATACTTCTTCCTCCAGATATTCTGCACTACAAATTCTTAATGCTCTGAGAAAGAAACCTATCAAGACCTCGGACTTGGTTTTGTCACTGTGTGCTGAGAAATAGTGAATGAAATCATCTCTATTGGTGGGTTTTCTGTAAACAGTGAATTTAACTTCATCACTACACCTTACAACCATCGTGTCAAGAAATGGTAGTTTACAATTATCCTCTAATTCTACTGTGAACTGAATGCTATTATTTACATTATTTAGTCTTCTTAATTTGGTGTTTACATTTTTGGACTCGGGCATAATTACTAAAATGTCGTCGACGTATCTGTACCAGTGGCTTCCTCTTCCCATAATTTTTATATACTCGTCTTTTTCCATTGTCTCCATATACAGGTTGGCCATCACTGCACTTAGGGGTCTGCCCATGGCTAGTCCTTTGTGTTGTTGGTAAACATTATTGTTAAAAGTAAACACACCGAATTTAACACATAACGAAACTAATTTTAAATAATCGTTCTTTCCTACTGGCAACTCACTGATATCTATATCACTGATGGCTTTCTTCACGGCTCCGATTGCACCGTCAACTGGGACGTTTGTAAAAAGTGCTTTCACGTCGAAACTCGCCATCTTTTTAGAGTTGATATTAACACTTTTGAGACGATCGATGAGGTCCGTGGAGTTTTTCAAGTGGGCTCCGCTGATGGATCCTAGAGTTTTCGAAAGGGGCCTGGCTAGGCATTTAGCCTTGTAAATTTAGCGAAAGCTGCTGGAGTGTTGGTGATAGCTGAAGCTAAGGAGGCGGAGCCACCCCCAGCTAACAGCCAATCAGGTGCTAGGTTCCCCAGACACCCAGCCAGGTGATCATGGGCAGTGTATATAATGACCTACTCTGTCTGTCTGTGTCATTCTCTGAAGAAGACCCTGTGAGGTCGAAATGTAAGAATAAAGTCTTCCTCCTACCACCGTGTTTATCCTTCACCAACCTAACCATTTGTCTTGGTACTCATCAATATATATATATATATATCAATGTAGATTAAAAAGTATATAGTAATGATATAAATTGAAAAGTACACAAATAATATTGAGTTTATAAGGATAAACATATTATAGAGTATATTTATAGCATATCATATCATGTATAAAGTATAAAATTTAATATTGCCCCCAGACTCCCTGGTCCAGTAAGCTGTGGTCCCATTACCCTGGGATGTTCTTCAGTAGTCCAGACATATAGGACCATACAGACATATAGGACCATACAGACTCCCTGGTCCAGTAAGCTGTGGTCCCATTTCCCTGGGATGTGCTTCAGTAGTCCAGACATATAGGACCATACAGACATATAGGACCATACAGACATATAGGACCATACAGACATATAGGGACATACAGACATATAGGGACACATACAGACATATAGAGACACATACAAACATATAGTGACATACAGCTACTCCTTTATCTTAATTTGTTTTTTCACTGTGACCAGAGTGTGTGTGTGTGTGTGTGTGTGTGTGTGTGTGTAATGACTAAGTGTGTGTGTGTGTGTCGGTGGTTATTTGATTGTGGCTGTACATTAGAGTGTTGTCATTCTTCCAAAGTACTGTATGTCACACAACAACAACAGAACTGATCCTGGAGTGGCGGCGTCTACGTCGTGGGGGCGTCTACGTCGTGGGGGTGTCTACGTCGTGGGGGCGTCTACGTCGTGGGACACCCCCCTTCCCCCGCAGGGCTGCCAAGGAAGGAAGCTACGGGTGCCAAACCGCCACAAAATCTCCCCGCCCCCATCAAGGAAGCGGTAACCTGTTGATTGTAATATCTTTGTAGAGTAAAAAGTTACACACATACAACAACACACGACCAACACCATTCTCCCTCACAACACCACCCCATCAACAAACATAATGGTAACCTGTCGTCACAAAGGCCTCAGAAGTAAAAAAGGTAAATTTTCTACAAAACTCGAATTAGCATCTCTATACCATACATTTATACCCAATGACGACTGAAAATAAAACACAGACAAACATCACATCCCTAGAGGTAACAGAAAAAAACACAACCCCAACTTTACAACAGAAATTCAAGACCTCATCAGACAACGAGACACACTTAAACACACATCCCTAACTCCTCTTACACAACACACAGTACACCAAATACAAACACTAAATACACAAATAAACAACAAAATTAAAGAATAAAAAACACTAAACTAGCAAAGGTTTGCCAACACACTTAACGATAAAACAAACACCAGCAAACTTTACAAAACACTAAACAACAACACTATACAATCACATGCAGCCATCATAACAACAGACACCTCAAACATCACTGACACACATCTCAACACCCTTCACACCATACAGAACAGAGCCCTAAAGATAATGACAGGCTACACCTACAGACCACCAACCTTACTGACACACATATCAACACCCTTCACACCATACAGAACAGAGCCCTAAAGACAATCACTGGCTGCACACATACCACACCTACACCATGAAACCAAAGTCCTCACAATCAAGGATTTTCTTGACATGAGATACACACAAACACTTGCTGCTGCAGCCTCCACAAACCCTCACCATCCACTACACTACATGGCACAACACCCACACATGCCAAGGAACATCAAAACAATATCCAGTACATCATACCATACACAAATACTATCATCTCTTACACCCTGCCCACCCCAAACCATGTGTCCAGAAACACATCCATACTCGAATCACTCATCAGTCCATCCAAACACTACAGAACAATACTCAGCTGTTTGTATGACCTGATATATACAACAACATCTGTGTATGTGTGTGAGTGTGTGTGTGTGTGTGTTACTGGTAAGACGACTCTGTTGTTTGTCTATGGAGTCATGGTATTGGTACGGCCACAATAAAATAACCACCAACACTTTCCTTCCATCGTACAAATAAAGCAGTATCATATCAATATATAATCATACAACACCTTATATCAACTCAACCCCCTCAATTATTATTATGAGGTGCTGCAAAATTATACACGTGTTGTTCTTTATTACCAAGATATTTACCACGATGGAAGGAAAGTGTGGGTGGATATTTGATTGTGGCTGTACCAATATCATGGCTCCATAGACAAACAACAGAGTCGTCTTACCAGTAACACACACACACACAGATGTTGTTGTATATGCTTAATGTGCCTTCTTTCCTTCTGGTATCTTGGTGTTTGTTGTCTCTCTTCTCTTTTCTTTTCTCACTCGTTTCTGGCTAGGATGGTATTCCTTCATCCTCATCCAACCACACCAATCTATCTGAAAATAATACATGGTTAGAAAGTATATAAATTATACTATACACCTTGATATACAATGAATAAATACAATGATATACAATGAATAAATACAATGATATACAATGAATAAATACAATGATATACAATGAATAAATACAATGATATACAATGAATAAATACAATGATATACAATGAATAAATAAATAGAGGGTGAGGTTATGGTAATGCTACATCTGTCGCTGTGTCCCTTCCCCACTGAGTGTAACACTTTGCAGTAGGAGGCTTCACCCAAACCTCTTCTCCAACTCTAACAGAGACAGAACCTTCTCCTTCCCCAGTGTACAGTTGGACACAGTATTTCGTGGCACAGCCCAGGTGGAAGATGCTTGTCTCTCTCTAGTATCCAGTGACTATTATTGTTTGGTATTTGCTTATCGTCGCTATCTCACATCATAGTTTCTGCCTCTGGTAAATCTTTTTGATCGTTAAGGAATTTCATACTGGGAGGAGGTGAGCATTTTCCACCTTGGCTGTACCACGAATTGCTGTGTCCAACTGTACATGGGGACCTTCCTAGGATGTCTCCACTTGTAGTGAAATACAGCTCCATGTGGGACACTTTTCTCGTCCTGGACGGATCTAGACGACAAGTTGTATGAAAATATCGCTTCCATTGGTGTCACCTGCCCTCTCTACCATGACCTTGATCGTTGGGTGGTGTCTCTCCAATATTCCATTCCCACTCCGTCTATATGCAGCTCTCAAGTATCGTCCCACATTCCACTTATCGAGCACTTCTTTCAGAGCTTGTGATCGAAAGGCAGCATCATTGTCCATCAACACCTCATCCACTGGACCCCTCAAGAAAAATTTCATGTAATACCCTTGAAATTTCTTGGGCACTCTCTGACTTTGGCCCCCTCCAGATAGCTACCCGACCTGGTCCACAGTCCATCATAGACAGGTACAATCCTTGATGATAGTGTGTCACATCCACTGCTAGCCTCTTCCAATTCTATCCACTCTGATCTTTCCTGACTCGTGCACGCTCGGGGCAGGGTCGATCGACTGACACCTATCACACTGCCTCACCACCTGTCGCACTTTCTCCCTTGTGATTGCAGGGTCAACCTTCCATGCCACAAATAGAGTCCTGTCGACCCCCATGTGGTACATTTGATGCAGCTCTCTTACACTTGGATCTCCCACACAGCACAGCTTGGCTTCATCCTCTTCTTCCTGTGGCACCCCTAGCCAACCCTTCTTCACATCTGCTTTGTTCTTCTCAGACGGTACAAAATACACACACAACTTCAGACTACATACATCCATCAACTCCTGCAAGATTCCTAGCCGCCGCTTCACTATCATCTCTGAGGCTCCCTTCGTTCGAACTCGTTTCTCTGGTGTCAGTAATGATTTCATCCATCAACAAACCGTATCAGAGTTTGTAAGAACCTCAATCTCCTGCAGGCCCCACTTCAATGCTAAGTTGGCACCCTTCAACACAACATCAAACTCAGCAACGTTGATATGGCCAAAGTCATCCTTCTTCTTCAACCAAGCAGCATCCTCAACTTGTACAGTAAATTCTCATCTTACACTGGAATTATATATGTGAAATAGAGAGTGTGTAATGAATGCATGTACTGTAAACACTTATTGTACACTAGATTAAACACCCATAATATCAGTGTACTGTACAATGAGTGTTTTTTGTACACAGTTTCATTACACACATTACATTACAAGTGTAAACTGAGAGTTCACTGTACGTTGTCTATCTCCAACTCCAAACACCACCCCCGTCACTATGCTACTTACACCACCCCTTTTGTCTACCTTCCTCTCACTGGGTCCTCACATCTCACTCTCTCCAGGATCTCTCACATCATCTTAACTGTCTCCTGACCGACCTTGTCCTCCCATCTCACCCCTGCTGTTTTCCTTTTAATGTAACTGCATGCTACTCGAAGCCATCCTACAATGGGATAATGACCCAACAACCTTCCACACACAGAGAACAGCTCTCTCCTATTTAACACCTCCCCAATTTCTGGAACCTCATTTCCTCTTCTAAACAAAAACTCGCCCGTTTTATCTTTCTCTAGTTTCAGGTCTAACACCTTAGTGATAGGGAACACAAAATACATTACCGTTGCTAACATAAACATACATACCCCCCCAAACTTCACGGCATGTTCCCGACAATTACTCTCTCCAACTACAACGCTTATCAAACACACCTAACCTCATCCTGGGTGGTGACTTCAACACCAAGACGTCAGCCTGGTACAGCCGGCTCCACTGCCATGTCATTTCTAATGTACAGCCACAATCAAATAACCACCGACACTTTACTTCCATCTTGCAAAAAAATTAGTATCATATCAAAATATAATCATACAACACCTTACGTCAATTCAATCCCCTCAGTTATTATAATGAGGTGATGTAAAATCATACATGTGTTGTTCTTTATTCCCAAGATATTTACTACGATGGAAGAGTGTCGGTGGATATTTGATTGTGGCTGTACTTCAACACAGATGTGCTATCTGTCCAGAGAAAACTGTTCTATCTGTTTTAGTTGACACGGCATTCACTACCCATTCATTTACCCTTACCGCTAACGTGGCAGCCATCTACTCCAAACGTGGGATAGTCACAGGTATAAGTGGGGCAACATAGGATTTCCCATACACAAAGGAATACTGAACAGTACAGCCACAATCAAATAACCACCGACTCCTTCCTTCCATCGTGCAAATAAATCAGTATCATAATTATAAAAATATTATCATACAACACCTTACGTCAACTCAACCCCCTCAATTATTACTATGAGGTGCTGCAAAATCATACACGTATTGTTCTTTATTACCAACATATTTACTACGATGGAAGGAAAGTGTCGGTGGATATTTGATTGTGGCTGTACCTTCATCATTTTCAAAACTTAAGTAGGTCACAGTACCATAACCAACTTCTGACGCATCCGCAAAATGATGTAGCTGACATGATCTTACATTACCAAACTTCTTAGGCGTGAAACATCTCGCTAGTCTAATGTTAGACAGGTCTAATAGACCAGCTTTCCATGACTCACAGCCTATCAGCTGGTGCTCAGGGATTTTCTCATCCCATCCCACTTTCTGACGACATAGCACCGAGGATGAGAGGACTTCCAAAAGTACATAAACCGAATATTCCAATGAGACCAATAACATCTGGCATAGGTAGTGCACCACACAAGGTGGCCAAACAGCTTGCGATGCCACTGTCCCGTGCTCTAGGATCCATCAGTGGTGCACACTTGAATAACTCATTGGATTTGATATCACGACTCAATGAAATCGATTTCATAAACATGAAACTCGCCAGCTTCGACGTAAAATAACTATTCACCAATGTACCAGTCGAGGGAGCCATGGAAGCAGTGAGGAAGCCACTGGACCACATCAGGGAGGACCTACCACTACCCAGGACAGATTTCATCAAGATGGTCTCATTGTGCGTACGATTCGGCGTGTTCATATTTAATAATGAAGAATATGTGCAACACAGGGGTCTAGCCATGGGGAGCCCACTAAGTGCTGTCTTATCTAGTTTATATATGGAGACACTAGAAGCTGATAAATATACTAGAATAATAGGTAGGAACAGTGTATGGTATAGATATGTCGATGATGTCCTTGTAGTAGTACCGAATAATACCAATATAGACAACAAATTGAGGATGTTAAATAATGTACAGAGGGATATCCAGTTTACTGTTGAGGAAGAAAAAGAGAACATGCTACCGTTTCTAGACACTATAATAAGAAAAACGGAACAAGGTGTAAAATTCTCTGTGTACCGGAAACCCACTAACAAAGATGACTTTATTCACTATCTATCTGCTCAAAATGCTAGGATTAAGTCTGGAGTGGTGATAGGATTTATTCTAAGAGCTTACAGGATATGTAGTAATGACAGCTTGGACGATGAAATTAAGTATATAATAGAGGCATTTAGGAAATTGAAATACCCTGTAGGTTTGCTAATTAAACTTAAAAACAAAGCACTAAAAATCATCGAACGAAAGAAAGATGAAACTAATAACAGCGAGAAAAATGAGAAAAGATTTGTATGTGTACCTAATTCTAATATTGGCTCGATATTAGATAGACATATGAACAAGGTTGGCTTAAAAATTGCAACATCATCTGGAAAGAGAATCGTCGAACTAACCCAGGCAAACAAGAACAGAGAAGGGTTTATGAAGTGGTGTAGATACTCAGCCAGTATAGCCCTGGAGTATACAAGAAAGGAGGGGGTGAGGTGAGGTCAGGTCAGTTGAGATTAAGGAGTGGCAGGTACAATGTAGGCCACCACCGGTATATATACATTGTTACGCGTGCCTGAATTATTATTGATTTGTTAGTATAGCTATCCTTTTAAGTGGCTGTGAGTGTGGTAGCGGAAGCTCGCACCCGGATGTGTTGTGTCCGGATTTAGCTCGTCTAATTATTCCATTTTCTTTAAGTAAGTGTGTCAAAAGGTCGAGAGTGTCATGGCCAGCTATGTTCTCTAGATTCGTACGCATTCTCCCCCCTTCTTGTAGCCGGTGGTGTGATAATTGTCCGTTTTCATTCCTATTGACTCCCAATAGTTTCTAGGGTGGGAACGTATGCGTGATGTGTGCTTAAGTCTGTGTTAGAGGAACAGTTCGGAGATGCGCTCACTTTTCTTTGTGAAGCCAACAGTATATAAGGCAGGGGGTTAGGCCTATGGGGCTCAGATACTTGGGAGACGTGGGACAGCAAGCTAGTGTGCGTTTTGTAAGTGATTGAGTGTGGTGAGGTTCGGGACGAGACACGCCAACGCGTTTTTGTTAAGTATAAATTGTGTTTACTTCTACATTCTTCTCACAGTAACATAGGGTCACTCTTATAGGTTGCCATTATTATTATTATTATATATATATTTGTATAATGATATTTCTATTATTATATTATTACATGTGTGTTGTGATGCATTGATGTGTATTTATCATATATGCCAGTGAAGTGCTAACGTACTATTATTATTGAGTGATTATTGCAAGTGCATTATATATTCTGGGAACTCTGTCTCACGTTCTGTCATAGTTGGGAATCCTGATTTCATTTATTAATTCTTTCAGTGTTTATTGTTTGTCTTTGTGTTCGTTCATATTGTCAATATATATTATAGAAAGTCAGAGTAGTTTCTCTATCATCTTTTATTCATTGTACCCGAACCTGGGTATATGTTTGGACGGTCTCTTTGGGTTGTGTTAGCATTCTTTCATATAGGCTGGGTTTGTACTTTTACTTATAATTCATAACTTTAATAGTCAGATACCTGCCACCCAGTGCTACTTTATTCTGTTGATAGCTAACGTTGGGGTAAGTCTAGTCTAGTGACTAGTACTGTACCGTATCTCTACCCTCCGTCCGTAACATATAAATTGGTGACCTCGCCAGGATTTCCAATTTTTGCTGAACTGAGACTGGTGTTCTATCATTGCATTACTGTTGTATATTTTTTTGTATTGCATTTTTCCATTTTTTTGTGTACTTTGCCTAATAGTTAGTGAGCAATGGAGACTCAGGGTGTGGCTAGTGAGAAGGGTGCTCTACTTCATATCATTTCTGAGCAGGATGCTGCAGAGTTTATTAATTCAAGTCCTAATCCCGAGAGAGTAAGAGCACTGTGTAGAAAGGAATTATTATTTGTTGCACAGAAGTTGGATCTTGCCATTGAAAGTTCCAACGCTTTTCCACTAGCTAACCTGATTTGCCACCATCTATGCGGCACTGAATTGTATGATTTTGTTGAGAGGAAGGATAATGCTTCTGTCGTAAGTGACTGGTCTGTACATTCTGATTTGCTTGAAGCCACTGTGGTTCAGAATAACCAATTTGGGAATGACCAAGCTGCGCGTGACCATTAGTTCCGAATGCTACAATTAGAGTCTGAGAGAGAGCAAAGGAGGTTAACATTAGAGTCTGAGAGAGAGGAAAGGAGAGCTCAGTTGGAGTTTGAGAGAGAGAGAGAGCTAAGGAAGTTAGAGTTTGAACAAAGGAAACTGGAATTGGAGTTGGAGAAATATAAAGTGGACCATGAGCCACGACGACCGGTTGCGTCGGGAGTGTCATCAGAACAGCACAGGTTGGTTCCTAAGTTTGATGAGGAGCATGTTGCTGAATTTTTCCAGAGGTTTGAGAAGGAAGCAGAGGGTAGTGGGTGGCCGAAGGAACGATGGTCAACGCTGGCACGGTCAGTCTTTTGTGGTAAAGCTTTAAGAGCATTTGATGCTCTCAGTTTTAGGGAATCTTTGGATTATGAAACCTTATTAAAGTCTGCTGTACTGAGGACGTATGAATTAAGACCAGAAGCTTACAGACAGAAGTACCGTAATAGTAAGAAACGCCCTAATGAGACATGGATTGAATTTATGAAATATCAGAGTGACCTATTTCAAGCATGGAAAAGAAGTGAGAAAGTAGAAGATAATTATTGTAGGTTGGAAGAGGTGGTTAAGTTGGAGCAATTTCTGAGCCAGATGGAGCCAGATTTGCAGATGTTTATAAGTGATAAGAGAGTAAAGACAGCTGGGGAAGCTGCAGTTTATGCCGATGATTACGTTTTAGTCAGGAAGCAATTTAAAGCCAAAGACAAAGGGCACAATAGACCCCCTCCAACCACCAATAATAAAACACATGATAGCGATGTCTCCCCAAATTCCAAAAGCACTCATGTCACTAGTCCCAGTCCCCCAGGTATCTCACATGCACAAACACATACACGCACCCCACACAAACCTTGGACTCGAACTTTCACATGTACATATTGCCACAAAACAGGGCATACTGTAGACAGATGTTGGAGAAAGGCAGGAGTTGTAAGGCCAACTAATTTTGTTTCTTGTGACAGAGCTATTGTCACAGCTTCTGAGCCCCGAAAGGATAGTAGGGATAACTCTGTTTTACCCACTTCTAAAGATAGAGTTCTTTCAGAAGGAGGGAAGTGTGCAGTGGATGCTGTTCCCATGTCTGACGTTACAGGAGCTGTTGTCCAGTCGGTAGCTACGGATACTACGGCTGAGGATTGTTATGCTCCGTATCAGTCTGATGGGTTGGTCAAGCTGGGGGAATCCCAGCATCCTGTTAAGATACTCCGAGACACTGGTTCTACAATTACTCTGTGGGTAAGACCGAAACATGTTGAGGTGAATTCCAAGAATTTTGTTTTGCTCAGGGGAGTTGGAGGCTCCCTGATGGTTCCTTTGGTGGAGTGTAGGGTGAGTTGTGATTTATCTAAAGGGACGGCACAGGCTGGAGTGGTGGAGTCATTGCCCGAGCCCGATGTGGATCTGATACTTGGGAATGATTTGGTTAGGGGTGAGGAAGTGAGCACCCCAGTAATAACCGAGGATCCTGTACCTGCCGAAGTTGTGGAGGAAGAGGACCAGATGAACTTCCCCGTATGTGCCGTGACCCGATCGATGTCAAGGGTGGAGGAGAGCCGGCGTGAGGAAGCAGCCGAGGCAGTTTTAACTCCTTCCGACCCACAGGTGGAGGACGTCGACGGCGATGTAGAATCATCGGACGACCCTTCTTTAACTAATCTTATTTCAGATACCTCTAGTGAGCAGTTGTCTTTAGAGTGTGTTGATGTTGATAAATTTAAGAATTTGCAAGGTAGTGACCCAGGTATCCAAGAGTTAAGGAGCCAGGCAGTTGAAAATGTGGGGGAAGAGAAGGGATCCTGTTTATATGAGAAGGATGGAGTTTTGTACAGGAGGTGGAGACCTCCTCATACTAGTGTGGATGAGGGCTTGAGGGATGTACACCAGCTAGTTGTGCCGAGTGTGTGCAGGCAGGAACTAATTAGGCTAGCTCATGATATTCCCCTTGCTGCCCACTTAGGAGTGAGGAAGAAAACTTGAACGGCTTAGGGCAGAATTTTACTGGCCTGCCATGAGGGCTGATGTGTACCAGCATGTGAGAAATTGTCATACATGTCAGGTTGTGGGACGGCCTAACCAGAAACCATCTAAGTCTCCCCTAATTCCCATCCCTGCTATGGGGCCACCTTTCTCAAAGTTAATTATAGACATAGTGGGTCCACTTCCTACCACTTCTACTGGATTTCAGTACCTTCTTACCATATTAGACCCTTGTACTAGGTACCCTGAGGCAATTCCCCTCAGAACTATGAATGCTAAGGCTGTTGTGAAAGCATTGTTGGGATTTTGTACGAAGTTTGGGTTACCTAATGAGATACAGTCTGATAGGGGTTCTAACTTTTTGTCTAACTTGTTCCAGCAGACTTTGGAAGAGTTAGGAGTTAAACATGTCAGAAGCAGTGCTTACCATCCAGAGTCCCAGGATGCCTTGGAGAGATACCACCAGACCCTGAAGAATATGATGTGGAAATACTGCTTGGAACACACCAAGGATTGGGATAAGGGTGTTCCCTTCCTACTGTTTGCAACAAGGGAAGTACCGCAGGAGAGCCTGGGTTTCTCTCCGAATGAGCTTGTCTTCGCACACTATGTCAGAGGTCCTCTGAGCATTGTCAAGGAGGCATGGAGTAGTGACGTCGACACCAGCAAGAACCTTCTACAATACGTCCTGGAGTTTAAGACCCGTCTGAGTGACACTAGAGAAGAGGCGAAGAAGAATCTTGAGGAAGCCCTAGGGAAAATGAAACAGTGGTATTATCGGAAGGCCAGATGGAGGGAGTTCCAAGTTGGTGATGAAGTGTTGGTGCTACTGCCACTTCAAGGTCAACCCCTGGCTGCCAAGTTTCAAGGTCCGTACGTGGTAGAGAAGAGGCTGGGTGAGACTGACTACCTTGTGAAGACGCCCGACCGGCGGAGGTCTCATCAGTTGTGCCATGTAAATATGTTAAAGCCGTACTACCGCCCTGTGAAGACTCCAGTGACGACACAGCATGTTGTGGCTGTGGCTGTGGAAGAAGAAGATGATGATGTGGCAGAGGTAACCTGTGAATTTCAAGAGTGTAATTGGGTGGACAACGAGAAAGCAGAGACGACTCTACGGGACAAGGTGTCACATTTACCTCCAGAGCAAGTGGCGCAGTTGTGGAAGTTGATGTCGACCTACGGCAAGGTGTTCGCCAGTGTTCCTGGGAGGACTGACTGGACTCAACACGACGTGGACGTGGGCGTGGCTACGCCAGTTAAGCTGCCGCCCTACTGAGTCAGCCCACGCCATATTGAAGTGCTGCGGAAGGAGCTGAAGTATATGTTGGACCACAACTTGATAACACCGTGTGCAAGTGCTTGGAGTTCCCCTGTGACATTGCTGCCTAAGCCTGATGGTTCTGCTAGGTTCTGCATCGACTAGAGGAGAGTGAACGCCTTGACGAAGACTGACACGTACCCGTTGCCATGCCTAGAGGACTGCATTGACCATGTGGGATCCTCCCGTTTTATTACCAAGATCGACCTGAAGCAGGGATTTTGGCAAGTACCTCTGACAGACCGAGCAAAGCAGATCTCATGCTTTGTGGCCGATGAGCAAACATACCAGTGTAACGTGATGCCGTACGGTATGAAGAATGCACCAGCCACCTTCCAACGGCTCATGAATGATGTGACTGGCGGTATCAAGAATTGCGTTGTGTACATTGACGACGTCGTGGTCTACACTGACACCTGGGACCACCACCTCCAAGTGCTGCAGCAGTTACTGTCTCGCCTACAGGATGCCAACTTAGTCGTTAACGTCAAGAAGTGCGACTTTGTGTGTGCCCGTGTGCAGTACCTAGGGTATGTGGTAGGACATGGTCTGGTCTGCCCGCCTAGCTCGAAGGTGGAGGCCATACAAGGTTTCAAGAGCCCTCAGACTGTAATGGCACCCTTGACTGAGTTGCTTATAAAAGAGGTCAAGTATGAATGGACAAACGAGTGTGAGGAAAGTTTTGAAAGTGCTAAGGACATACTCGTTCACTATCCCGTGATGACCGCACCCAAGTTTGACAAACTATTCGCACTAGCAGTGGACGCTAGCAATGTGGGAGCAGGAGCTGTGTTGATGCAGGAGGACGAGCAGGGGGTGGAGCATCCTGTTTCGTATTTCAGTAAAAAGTTCTCTACCAGTCAGAAGAACTACTCAGTTATAGAAAAGGAACTCCTAGCCCTGATCCTCGCCCTGCAACACTTTGCTGTGTATGTACAGCTCCGAACAGATCAAGGGACCCCACCTCTTCCACCAGCTACTTGGTGTGAGCCTCAGTGGATCTGGTATCACTGGCAGGTGGAGGGGGGGAGGGGAGAAATGTGGGCGGAGTTATATAGGGGGTAATGTGGAGGCGTTACCAATGTTGAGCCATCCAGAAATTTGAATCCCGAACCACTTGTGATCATGGATGTGAACCACTCACTGGAAGGTGGTAGGAGGGGTTGGGTTGAGGAGAGGGTGTAAAGCTTCATAAGTGATCGAGTAGTAGTATTATAGATGGAGAGAATTATTGGATCAAGTAGCTAAAGATTATAAACGAACAAAGCCGACTGTCGCCTTTATTATGTTTTCTTCTGTAATCTAAATCCAACACTGATGCTACATTCTATAGGATATTATTTATTATTTGAAATGAATCCAGATTTTACGTAATACAATTCACACGACACCATTATTTTATGACTAATATATCAAGCCATGCACCACCTACACAGTGTTGAAATAAATTTCAAGTAAATCCTTTATCGTTACCCTGTATTATTCACGACATTTTCTAAGAAACTTTTAGTGTGTAACTGGTTACCAAAGGATAATAGTTATATAGTGTAAGTTAATCTTTACCCAATAACCACTCCATCTGTTCTCCCCCACCCCATCCTCCCTTATTCCATTCGCTGTTTCCTCTCCATCTTACCACCATCACCAACATTCTGTGTGTTGCTGCATAATCTGTTAATGCGCAAACAAGACTAGAATAGAAATAAAAGTGATATTTGGTATGCAAATACAATCCGTTATATATGACGAATATATTTATTACCCTTATTTATTTATCTGAGGTCAACATTCAGACGCCGGTGTAAGTGAACCAATCACAAGATTTAGAGGATATTGTGTCAGCACTAATGTTATTACTAATTAAAACAGGGAAAAATTGAAATAAGACATTTATTGGTTATTGTTTACATGACTTGTCAGTTTAGGTGAAAACTCCACAAGTCCTCGTTACGAAGCCTTCCACACCCATAACCCAACTGTGACTGTAAGCACCACACTGTAAATGATGAACACGTTATATGTATAGTTGTTGTTATTAATTGGTGTCATACAATTATAATACCTGTTAACTTATTATAACCTCAAGTTTTTACTTCGACCTCACGTTTGCATTAAGCATGTGTAATGGTTTTTTTTTATTATTATTATAATCACCTGGATATGTATTGCTTTAGACCCTTAGCCACGATGAGATACAGTGTATACACTATTTATATACGGTACACTTCTATGAACACATTAAGGCTTGAAATACTGTAGATTACATATTTCATGTTCTTACTCATCAATTTGTTACTAGTATCGTGTCCAGCCACCCTCCTTCTCAATGACAGCCTGCAGTCGCTCGGGCATTGAGGCACCATGCCTTCTCACTATATCGGGTTTTCCCCGAAAAATCTCCCACTGTGCTCTGGTGTGCCGTAACAACTCTGCTGTGGTTCTCTCTCGTTCCGGCTCCCACGTGTTAACAATAGAACCCCATAGATTTTCTATGGGGTTCATATCACAGTTCTAACTAGACCAATCTATCACCTGCAAATTATCTTGAGCAGCAAACCATTCTTGAACTATCCTGGCCATATGGATAGGGCATCGGTCGTGTTTAGGACAGATGAGGGTGAGTAGTTGAAAAGAAATTAAAAACAATTAGTATATCTGCTTCATTATATTGCATTTGATCTATTAAATAAAGACACTGTCTATTGTTCACCCCTGTAGAGAGATACTGATTATTATCATTTGGATATTAAACAACAAATAACGGAGCCGAGACAATCCCTTTTCTGTCTTCAGCTCTCCCTGTATTCTTTTCGCCCCTCATGCTGGCAGTCCCCCTCTTTATCTCCTTTTCTCGCTGTAAAATAAATAAACTTATGCCTATATCTTTCAAGTAACTGGCAACCTCACATAACCTCCTCTCACTTGTCTTCTCTCTCTCACACTCCCCCTTCCTTCCTTGCCTTCTGTAGTATTCTTTATCTTTTCTTTATCATATTTTTAACCTTCTCATTCGTTCTTTCAAAGTTTTAATCACATAGGCCTTTCTCCCTTATCACCTATAGTGCTTCAAATTTATGCAAGCGAAATGCTGCGGCTGGGATAATATGGTTAATACCGTTTTGGTTCTTTGTATTCTGTGGATTTACAAAACAACTAGAAATTCATAGCGAAGGATATGATAATAGTTATGTAGAACAAGTGTTGGCAGATACACATTCTTGACGGGATAATCCCAGCCACAGCATGTCGCCTTCTTAAAACAGAAGGACTACAGGTTTCATGCATTGCCATTTGCCAGTCTGTTGCTAGTCAGAATATTAACTTGTTAAACCATTTTGCAGGAAAGAGAAATATATATATAGTTTTTTTAAGTTACTTATGGGCATTATTTAGATATATTAACTTACTTTTACTTACGTCCAGCATTACTGTGCAGAACATGTGACACAATAAGGACCATAAGGACAGTAATGGTGGTCAACGTGATTCTCATTAATCTCTCTATATGCTACTGAAAACAATGTTTTATGCTCAACTACAAAATTATGTTCTCAGCATGATAATGATAGCCAAAGATAATGAAAACAATATAAACAAATTAACATTTATTGCACAACAAATATGCTTATGCCTCGGTGCTACTGTTTCAAGGGAGTAACCAGCCCACACTGAATCACATGGAACCTGAAAAGTTTGAATACAAGATCAATTATATATATATAAATACAATACCATATTATATCTGTTTGTCTATCTACGTCTTTGTGTATATGGCACTTTTATTAACCCCCAGAGTCCGGGCAGCGGGATTTCCCACTCGGTCGACAGAGGCCGGGATTATCCCGTCAAGAATGTGTATCTGCCAACACTTGTTCTACATAACTATTATCATATCCTTCGCTATGAATTTCTAGTTGTTTTGTAAATCCACAGAATACAACGAACCAAAACGGTATTAACCATATTATCCCAGCCGCAGCATTTCGCTTGCATAAATTTGAAGCACTATAGGTGATAAGGGAGAAAGGCCTATGTGATTAAAACTTTGAAAGAACGAATGAGAAGGTTAAAAATATGATAAAGAAAAGATAAAGAATACTACAGAAGGCAAGGAAGGAAGGGGGAGTGTGAGAGAGAGAAGACAAGTGAGAGGAGGTTGCCAGTTACTTGAAAGATATTGGCATAAGTTTATTTATTTTACAGCGAGAAAAGGAGATAAAGAGGGGGACTGCCAGCATGAGGGGCGAAAAGAATACAGGGAGAGCTGAAGACAGAAAAGGGATTGTCTCGGCTCCGTTATTTCTTGCTTAATATCCAAATGATAATAATCAGTATCTCTCTACAGGGGTGAACAATAGACAGTGTCTTTATTTAATAGATCAAATGCAATATAATGAAGCAGATATACTAATTGTTTTTAATTTCTTTTCAACTACTCACCCTCATCTGTCCTAAACACGACCGATGCCCTATCCATATGGCCAGGATAGTTCAAGAATGGTTTGCTGCTCAAGATAATTTGCAGGTGATAGATTGGTCTAGTTAGAACTGTGATATGAACCCCATAGAAAATCTATGGGGTTCTATTGTTAACACGTGGGAGCCGGAACGAGAGAGAACCACAGCAGAGTTGTTACGGCACACCAGAGCACAGTGGGAGATTTTTCGGGGAAAACCCGATAAGTGAGAAGGCATGGTGCCTCAATGCCCGAGCGACTGCAGGCTGTCATTGAGAAGGAGGGTGGCTGGACACGATACTAGTAACAAATTGATGAGTAAGAACATGAAATATGTAATCTACAGTATTTCAAGCCTTAATGTGTTCATAGAAGTGTACCGTATATAAATAGTGTATACACTGTATCTCATCGTGGCTAAGGGTCTAAAGCAGTACGTATCCAGGTGATTATAATAATAATAAAAAAAACACATTACACATGCTTAATGCAAACGTGAGGTCGAAGTAAAAACTTGAGGTTATATTAAGTTAACAGGTATTATAATTGTATGACACCAATTAATAACAACAACTATACATATAACGTGTTCATCATTTACAGTGTGGTGCCTACAGTCACAGTTGGGTTATGGGTGTGGAAGGCTTCGTAACGAGGACTTGTGGAGTTTTCACCTAAACTGACAAGTCATGTAAACAATAACCAATAAATGTCTTATTTCAATTTTTCCCTGTTTTAATTAGTAATAACATTAGTGCTGACACAATATCCTCTAATTCTTGTGATTGGTTCACTAACACCGGCGTCTGAATGTTGACCTCAGATAAATAAATAAGGGTAATAAATATATTCGTCATATATAACGGATTGTATTTGCATACCAAATATCACTTTTATTTCTATTCTGGTCTTGTTTGCGCATTAACAGATTATGCAGCAACACACAGAATGTTGGTGATGGTGGTAAGATGGAGAGTAAAGGATTGCTGGGAAGGAGGGAGAGGAAACAGCGAATGGAATAAGGGAGGATGGGGTGGGGGAGAACAGATGGAGTGGTTATTGGGTAAAGATTAACTTACACTATATAACTATTATCCTTTGGTAACCAGTTACACACTAAAAGTTTCTTAGAAAATGTCGTGAATAATACAGGGTAACGATAAAGGATTTACTTGAAATTTATTTCAACACTGTGTAGGTGGTGCATGGCTTGATATATTAGTCATAAAATAATGGTGTCGTGTGAATTGTATTACGTAAAATCTGGATTCATTTCAAATAATAAATAATATCCTATAGAATGTAGCATCAGAGTTGGATTTAGATTACAGAAAAAAACATAATAAAGGCGACAGTGAGCTTTGTTCGTTTATAATCTTTATCTACTTGATCCAATAATTCTCTCCATCTATAATACTACTACTCGATCACTTGTGAAGCTTTACACCCTCTCCTCAACCCAACCCCTCCTACCACCTTCCAGTGAGTGGTTCACATCCATGATCACAAGTGGTTCGGGATTCAAATTTCTGGATGGCTCAACATTGGTAACGCCTCCACATTACCCCCTATATAACTCCGCCCACATTTCTCCCCTCCCCCCCTCCACCTGCCAGTGATACCAGATCCACTGAGGCTCACACCAAGTAGCTGGTGGAAGAGGTGGGGTCCCTTGATCTGTCCGGAGCTGTACCTCTATGTAATGGAAAAGGGGATAGATACCAATGTACGAATTTCAGGGGCATAAGCCTGTTAAGTAGAAGAATGGGATGAGATTAGACTATTAGGATGAGAACTCTACTTTAATTGATTTATCTTTTTCTGTATACTCAGGGTAGAGTTCAACGTAGTCCTGGTGACCTGATTGAGGTTGACCGGCCTGGGTACCAACACTGGGCTCTGTACTTGGGGGACGGCTACGTTATCCACCTTGTACCGCCTTGTAAGTTATCTCGATTATTACCTTGAATACACACACACACACACACAGATTGACATAAACAATATTTTGTAAGGGACGTATTTGGTAAGTTATCTTGGTTTATAGCTTGAAGAACAAAACTATAGAAGAGATGAGAGGGGGATGAGCAAGTGAAAGACAGTTTGTGACAAATATTTACGTTTCCTCAGTTTTTAGGGTATCGAGAGAGAGAGAGAGAGAGATTGTGAATTAATTATTTACTAGTACGATAGTTTGTAAATTATATAAGTATTTGGTAACAATGCTTCAAAAGGGAATCTGTGCAGCTGGCAATGCCAAGTGGGGATGACATCAGTAGGTACTGCAAGAGAGGCAGGGAGGGTATGATGCAGGTATGGTGTTAATAGGATTCTGGTGCAGTATGAATGGTGATAAGATGTTATGGTGATGATGGATGGATAGATGGGAAGAATGCACATGTCAGCTGGTATGATATGATGTTATGGTGGTATGATGTTATGGTGATATGGTGGTATGATGTTATGGTGATAAGGGATGGATAGATGGGAAGAATGCACATGTCAGCTGGTATGATATGATATTATGGTGGTATGATGTTATGGTGGTATGATGTTATGGTGGTATGATGTTATGGTGATATTATGTTATGGTGGTATAATGTTATGGTGATATGATGTTATGGTGATATGATGTTATGGTGATATGATGTTATGGTGGTATGATGTTATAGTGGTATGATGTTATGGTGATATGATGTTATGGTGGTATGATGTTATGGTGATGAAGGATGGATAGATGGGAAGAATGAACATGTCAGCTGGTATGATGATGTGATGTTATGGTGGTATGATGTTATGGTGGTATGATGTTATGGTGGTATGTTATGGTG
This sequence comes from Petrolisthes cinctipes, assembly GCA_033782935.1. Taxonomy (NCBI): domain Eukaryota; kingdom Metazoa; phylum Arthropoda; class Malacostraca; order Decapoda; family Porcellanidae; genus Petrolisthes; species Petrolisthes cinctipes. The sequence continues at coordinate 79,591 of JAWQEG010000562.1, forward strand.
GTATGATGTTATGGTGGCATGATGTTATGGTGGTATGATCTTATGGTGGTATGATGTTATGGTGGCATGATGTTATGGTGGTATGATCTTATGGTGGTATGATGTTATGGTGGTATGATGTTATGGTGGTATGTTATGGTGGTATGATGTTATGGTGGCATGATGTTATGGTGGTATGATCTTATGGTGGTATGATGTTATGGTGGTATGTTATGGTGGTATGATGTTATGGTGGGATGTTATGATGGTATGATCTTATGGTGGTATGATCTTATGGTGGTATGATGTTATGGTGGTATGATGTTATAGTGATATGATGTTATAGTGATATGATGTTATGGTGATGAGTGATTGATAGATGAGAAGAATGCACATGTCAGCTGCAGGTGGCCTGGTATACAACAGGGCAAGATATGTGTCAAACTATAGCAAGCAGATGTCTTTTCTTCTCTTTTTCTCTCTATTGACTGGAGACTTGACAGACTATTAACTGTTATATTAATGCAACTCATTTATTAATAATTATTTATTGACCAAATTACAAAAATTTTATCACTAACAACCAATTGATACACGTTTTGGGAAACTCTGGTGAAAGGCTAACTTAGTCAATTGTTTAAACAAATTATGTACATATAAATATAAAATACCAAAATTTGTCTAATTAGGCTTTAAGTACCCAAGAAGGGCTGTTTCCTCCCTCAAATTAAAACCATATTTATAGTGTGATTACAATATAGCAAATTTAGGTATTCGTAAAAGGGAGACTCTCCTTTTGGTAAAATGGAAGGCTAATGATTCTGCTAAACTATGCTGGTAAACAGATTAATTCAATATTATTAAGAGGGGGTCTGTTTCTTGGCATAGTTAGAAGGAATCAGTGGCCCTCCAATTGGCCCATAATACCGATTTATTGAGGATGAAAGAAGACCGCCCTTGGCCTGAAAGACCCTGTAGGTACGGTAGAGTGAAAGAGATGGTGATAGAATGGTGAGATATCAAGCATGAAGGAAACAGTTTATACAGAGAATCGGGATAAGAATATAATGTCAATAAATTATTCATTTCTGTGAAGATAAGCCTCTGGTTCTCCCTTTATTTTTTATTTTATTTTTTAACTGAGGGGAAGATTCTTTTGTTGGTCTATTCACTCTATTGGAATGTCTCTGATTTCTCCAAACTATGCCAAGAAACTGATCCCCTATTAGTACCATTGAGGGCGTCTGTTTTCTGGCATAGTTTAAAGGTATCAGTAGCCTTCCAATTTGCCAGCAAGAGTATCTCCCTTAACACCTCATCATAACGAGAGCACATATTCACGTTTTCTCATTATTTTTATCAGCATTCCCGCCTTTCCTTCCATTTCCTTCTTGCATGCTGTCCCACTTTTCTATCACCTTCTCATTCTCCCTATAGTGTCTTCCAGGCGTAGGGCGATATTCTTTCATCCTCAAATCAAACCATTACCACACAGGTGAGGTGGCAGGAGCTGGAATAGGGAGCCTGGGATCAATAACATGCGACCGGGCCAAAATCCAGAAAGAGGCACTGAAATTTGTAGTGGGTGGTGACTCATACCGCGTCAACAACCAACTAGATAACAAATATGAGCCGCTGCCAGTGGGTAAGATCATACATGCTGCTGAACATCTAATTGAACAAACGATCCCGTATAACCTACTTACCAACAACTGCGAACACTGGGTCAAAAACATGAGATACGGAAAACCAGAATCCCGACAGGTTAGTTTTTGTTTGATATAATAATTAATAATAATATATGGTTTTGGATAGAGGAAGTGTATGTGCAAATAACATCAATTGATATACCTTAGCTCAACTGACATAACAAAAATGATTAACTAAGGAACAACTCCATATGATGTAATTTTCACGTCGTCAATAAAGGTTTCTACTCATACGGATGTCACTCCTTAAACTCTTTTGTCAAGTTAATGCCGATTTTTCATAGCTAAGTTCTTTTGAAATATTTATTGGCATCAAATAGAGATTTGTCAAATACCTGGTTGTGCAAACTTCTTTCTTGAACAAGAACACGTGTTCTGTGTTATGTTTATGTGTGCAAGATTCATTTATTACAGTGTATAGTCTACTTTATGTATGCAAACTGGTTTCAGTTTTTTTTTTTTTATTTATTCAATGCAATTCATAGTTTCATTCTTGTATTTTACTTAAATTTCACTGATAATTCGTATCTCAACCCAAAACAAGTTTTTTTTTATCTTATTTGAGTATAGTCTGGGATAGCCTATATGCAGGGTGTATTACGTTGCATGACGATAATTTAAACCAGGGATCTATCATGTTATATAAAGTATAATTTGTTCTACGAACTTTGCGGAAGCGTTTGCAGAGAGTTGGCTCGTGTTGCGTAGAGAAAGAAAGATGAGTAGCTAGCTTAATAAATACATATTAGCCCTTCTCTTGAAGTCAGTCAGTCCCACATCATCAAAGAGAGATTCACCAAGGCGATTCCACACTGACACATACCTAGGGACAAACGATCGACTGTACTAACAAGTCCTACACCGTGGCAATACATAAGCAAACCTATGGGAGGCCAACGCACCACGAGTGACACAAGCTGGAACAGACAGAGGTGGGAGAGACGAGTTAAGAGGATGTAGCACATTACTCCTGATCCTGAAAAGCATGCACAATGATGCAACAGAATGACATTGACCCAGACTACAATTAAGTGAACCGCTGGCAAGAAAATTAGCATTAGAAACAACCTTATCCAGCAACTGGAGATGGCAGTCAGCTGCTGAACTCCATACTCGAAAGCAGTATTTTATTAGAGGCAAACCTAATGAGTTAAAACACGCAGTAACAATGAGTGATCTCTGAACACACGCCAAGCTCTACGCATAATACCCAACTTTTGGTTGACAGACCTCGAGATTGACCACACAAGCTTCTCAAACGCCAGCTTAGCATCAAATGTAACTCTTCCACGTCCACTGAAGCGAGACTGCCTGTACTGGTGGCTGGTGACAGTAACTGTTGTGCAGGAACAGGCAAGGTGTTGGTGGCATTGTGCACCGGTGCCACAGCAAAAGGCAACTCGTGGGTGGCTTCAGGGAGGGACGAATCGAAAGTGGTGGGTTGGTAGTTGGGTTGTCAGTCCTCCTCCTCTCCCTTCTATTCCTCCTCCTCCGGTTGGCAGGGGAAGTGGTGGTATTGGTTGAAGGTGTTAACTCCATGGACCATGGCTGTGTACGTTAGTATAGGCTACTGTGGTTGCTTATATACAAAGCTATAGTAATCGAATACTAATCGATTACTGTCACTGAAATTAATCAGTTATCACGATTACTAAAAAACCAGCTAAAATACCCACCACTATAAAGTAGTTGTAGTAGACCTTATATTTATAATGAATTAATACTTGTATCCACCAATCATAGACGCGCATACTAAATACGATGGCTGGATCAATCAGAGATGTCATCAGAAAACACGAGCCAACTCTCTGCAGACACTTCCGACCTTTGCTCTCTGCTACTCCAGTACAGAATAAACTGCATTTAGATACTTAACTTTCATACCGCTTGTATTAAGTGAGTGTGAGCAGGGATTGCCAGTTTTATAGTTCATTGATTTGTAGGATATTGCAGTATTACCAGCGCCATCATAATATCCACAGCTCGTTCAGTGGACTAACATAAATCTAATGTTTGATTAGTGAAACTATGAATCAGAAGTATTATTATTTATTTCAACTCACCCATGATTATTAATTCACTCTTAAATGCTACAGTGGATGTAGTGACCAAATATAGCTTGGTTAGTCCTCAAACCTGTTGGAATGTTACGAGATTGTAGAGTAAACAATGCAAAATATCAAAAGAACAACATCTGGTTAGGAGACTTCTTTGATGACGTTTCACTACTGCAGTTTTTTGACCTGAAGAATCAGTATAGCGAAATGTCGTCAATTAAACTCATCATCATACAGAGTTGTTACTTAAGTGGATGTACTATTGTGAGCACAATTAAGGGTTACGGATGCCTCCAAACTGTGCTACAAAACAGAAACTGATCTCCCCCCCCCCCCCGAATAAAGACCGGAGACAATTGTCTCCTGGCAGAATTTGTGAGAATTTGTGACTTTCCATTTCACCATCATAAAACCATTTTCTTAATCAGGTTCGCAATCTGGTGCTGGCAGGAGTGGGGGCCACAGTGGGAACCGTGGTTCTCGCTGGACTTGCCCACATGTTAACTGGCAAGAGTGAAAACACCAACCTAAGAAATGAAAAATAGGAAGCAGATCATACAGTTGCTTTCAAAGGTTTGGTCTGTTGTCATTAGAGATCACAATGAGAGATTGACGATGAAAGATGACCATTATAAAGCTGGAAGCCACATTAGGATGAGGGTGACGGTAACAGAATTGATTGACTGATGATGAAAGACACAGGCCTAGGGAACTCTGTAAAATGAGAGTAAAGTTGACAGAGAAGAGACAGCATATAATATAGAAATTAAATGAAAGGAGGGACAGTTGAAGAAGAAATAAAAGATTGGGGATAGGAATGGTATTCATAAAACATCTCGGAGTTCTGGAAATATGAATCTATATTTTGATTTGAAAGCTGTCTCGTCCAAGTACTTGCCACGAAGAAATGTTTATGGATAAAAAAAATGTAAGATTCTCTTGTAAGGTTTGGTTTCTTGTCATCAGAGGTCATATAGTGATAGCTTGTCTTATAGTGAAGTATTAATATGCTTTTTAACACCCTTCGAACTCAAGCCAGTCCCTTTCAAGTTTTCAATTATCCCTCCTTTGATTTCTTCATAGTTTCTGCCTCCTCTTTCCTTATATTTCATTTGTGCTTGCTGTCCCTTCTTTCCTTCTATTAGTTTCGGACAGTAGTTGCTGCCCTTCCTCTCTATCACATTCTCCCTCCTCCTACCTATAGCGTCTTCCAGGTCTAGGGTTATCATCTTGCTTTCTCTTCAATTCAATTCACTCTCAACTATTTCAGTATTCGAGACCTCAATTGATGAAGACCACGTATATATTATATTATTCTTTGCCCTCTGCAATTTCCCATTCCTTACCTAAATGCAGGTTTCCAGTTCTGTTTCCACTTATTCCTTTTCTGCCTAAGCTATGCCTTCTTTTTACTCCTTCTGCCTAAAATTATCTATACCCTCTTCGTTTTTCATAAGCAAATCATCTAAATTTTCAGACATTTTTCTTGCCCCTGATTTTGGAAAGCATTTTTGCCTGGTTGTCAACCTCAGGTCTTGTGCTCCAGATTTTGGAAAATTTCCGAATTTAACTCCTAGACAATACCAGATTTCATCCCCAAACTTTCTGGGAAGGTTCCTACAGTATTGGGAAAGTTTTAAACTTATTAGAACTAGCCTGGTGGTCAACTTCAGTTTTTGTGCCCCAGGTTTTGGGAAATGTCCAAACCTAACTCCTCCTACGACTTTAACTCTGTTCGATCTTCCAAAGTTTTCAGCTTTAGACACCTATTTTATTCATATATATTTTTCTCCGACACTGGACATAGGCTTCATCACGCCCGTTACCGTGGCCCAGGTTAACTGCTACCCACGCACACACGTTACGTCTTTCGAACTGGTACCCAGCCACAGAGGGAGGGAAGTGAGGGTAATTCCCAAATACTGCAGCTGTTATGGTACCAGCGAGGGTGTTTTACGACGTTCGGTGGCCTTATAGTTAGTGCCTGAAACTCGATTTGGGAGAGTAAATATTCTCAGCCCCTCACTTGAAAGGATTCGATCTCCCGACCTATAGTATACGAGTCCAGAACACTAACCACTCAGCCACCTTCCCTATTATTGCCTCAAAGTATACCCTTTTTGTACTCCTTCAGTCTTTAAATATACCCGGTACCCTTTATCTACTATTTCGGTGCAGAGGTGGAGTTTACCTATACTGTTACGACTTTGCTGACAATTTTACCCAAAGTTCTATATTTTTCCTTGTTAGAACATAATCGTCAGTCTTTGTTAACCCGCGAGTGCAGTTTATAATTAGTTGTACAGTCGCCGACCATAGCGACGCCCCTCGCCTTGAGGTACACTGAACCAAAAGCACAAGCTTATGTTTCCATACTATGATCATTTTTATATGATTAATTTAAAACCAACTGTGCCTCCTCTCACCCACTGCCTTCCTCCTTCCCCCACAATGAAGCAGTGGCTGCGGGTTTCGTATGGGTAAAGAAGAGGGGCGTCGCTATTGTCGGTGACTGTACATTCTCTCCAAAAAGTATCGGTCCACCTGGTCACGATGTTTCTGGAAGTGAACATAAAGTCACATGGGCAGCATTATCGTTTGGATTGGTAATCGTGACAGTGATTTGCCACCAATCTCTCATCATCACACATTGAATACTGTTACTGTTGGAGTGCCGTGTGTTACATAAAGATGTGAAAATGGATGGAATATGATCTTATAACCACTATGTCATTTGTATTAATGGAAAGCAATGCATCTTATATAACATGACAGGCCAGAGGAATTACTTGACAAATAGGGATTAAAAGGTGCTTAATATCGTGAGAAAAGTCTCGGTCGATTCGCTTATTATGAGATAAGCTGAGGAGTCATATAGTGAATTGGAACGAAAATGAATAATTATTTGAATCCCAATAAAAGTGTTCATGGTGATGGCATCTGAACTACAGGCGTACCAACAAAATGAAGGCGTAACAGTAAAGTATCACAATGTTTTGCCATAGTGTCATATTGTTGTGAAAGTGGCCCGATACCTTTTGGAGAGAGTGTACAACGAGAACACATGTTTCTATCTGTACGCAACACTCAAAAGCCATAGTTTCGATGCACCCCTTACAGCAGTCCCAGGTCAGAACGAAGGAGCTCCATTGAACACTGCCGTTCTAACACCCCCCCTCCCCCCATCCAGCCTCTCAAAACTAGAGGTGCAAGTTGTTGTCTCAAGGTTTCGCTCATATAAACAAAGTTTCAATGAAATTGTAAAGAAAATTTTACGATCATGAGTTTATGGTTTTTAATTTGAATTATTATGTGAAGATACAGCTACTCAAGAGTTCATTTATCTTACCACTCGATGAAAGAAAACATCTTCAAGAAGTGAAATGGAAATTGAAAGAAGAGACATGACTATACTTAGTTAGATAGACCTTTTAGCTCAAAGGAAAAGGAAATAGAAGGAAAGTATTCCAAGCACGAAAGAAAAAGAAGAAAAGGAGGAAGAATTGGAGAGCTGAAAAAGGTTGAGTTTGGTCTAGGAAACCTCTTACCTCACACAATCAACCGACGGCACCTCATAACAAACCTGAGTTATGTGGGTAATCAGTTCCCTCATGATATGTTATCTTAGTTGTCAGATTGTGTGATTACTGTGAAATTTCATTAATTTGGAAAGATAGATAGGAGCAGTATTGAAATTATGGCTTTTGAGTGTAACATTGGTTTGAAACTGAAAACATATAGTTTTCCGATATGTTATCTGGAAAAGATCGAATGGAATCTGCAATATTCTTCAGTATGAAAACTGCATCAACTTATTGTTTGACGCTGAAATAATGCTGCTAACTGACCAAATTCGTGGTTGAAAATTAAATAATCTGGTGTTGAGTGGCAGCTTTCCCTTGCTTAGTGATGTTGGGAATTAATGCTAGTTATTCCATTATTGAAATAAATCTTGCCAATTTAGTAATTAGCACTAAGTTGTTATTCAAGGATTCATTGCTAAAGAATGTGACCACCTTGACATGTTGGGTGACATCGCCATGTTAACTGTTCCTTGTACACCAAAAGTAATATATTTGTCATAACAAAAACCACCTCCAGGAAACTACGGATGTAATTGAGAATAGTATGTAAGTTGTTGGTGATAGTTATTAGATTCTCTTATAACCATAATTATGTGCCTTATAGTAGAGAGTGTGTTAGTGGTGTATTGTGATTGGTAATTCACGTTTAATTAATTATGGGATAATTTAATTTTGGTGAATTGAAGGGCTAATGATTCCTTCAAACTTTCTGCTGGCATGGTGTGAAAGAATGAATGGGCCTCCAGTTTACCAACAAGAGATCAATTCTTACTTTAACCAGAAAAAAATAAACACGGAGACGTCCTCGGGTATATCTTAATTTACCATATATATATCTTGAGTGTAAGATGGACTTAAGGTTGTGCTAGTATGTGTTGTCACACTGTTTATTGTTAAGGACAACATATAATTTGTCCTGAACCTCAATGTCCGGTTGATTATTGTGAATCATTGTTGTTGATTATAAGAGTTAATTTTTAAAGGCTATATAATCATGTAGGTTTGAATATGTAATTTGTATGAGTCTGTTTACAACTTTATGTTAAGAAATAGATTTATGTATTAGTTGTTAACGATGATTTGATAAGATAATTATAGTTAGGAACAACAACATATGAGGAGGAGCCTGTATTAACAACGTTTCGACACTGTTTCTTCAGGATATAATATTATATAGTACATTAATCGTCGTGTCATTATTACTATAAGTACACTAAACGTTATGTCATTATTACTAGTACACTAAACGTTATGTCATTATTACTAGTACACTAAACGTTATGTCATTATTACTAGTACACTAAACGTTATGTCATTATTACTAGTACACTAAACGTCATGTCATTATTACTAGTACACTAAACGTTATGTCATTATTACTAGTACACTAAACGTCATGTCATTATTACTAGTACACTAAACGTTATGTCATTATTACTAGTACATTAAAAGTTTTGTCATTATTACTAGTACACTAAACGTTATGTCATTATTACTAGTACACTAAACGTCATGTCATTATTACTAGTACACTAAACGTTATGTCATTATTACTAGTACACTAAACGTTATGTCATTATTACTAGTACATTAAAAGTTTTGTCATTATTACTAGTACACTAAACGTTATGTCATTATTACTAGTACATTAAAAGTTTTGTCATTATTACTAGTACACTAAATGTCATGTCATTATTTCTAGTACACTAAACGTTATGTCATTATTACTAGTACATTAAAAGTTTTGTCATTATTACTAGTACATTAAATGTCGTGTCAATATAGTACACTAAACATTTTATTTATATAGTACACCAAACAGTTTGTCAATGGAGGCTCCGTCTCACACATTAATTATTGTTCCTTATCCAAGTTAATGTCAAGATAATATGTATTTTACTTTCTAATTATTTCCAGTAGATTCACATACAATGCTAGGGAACACACGATGGTATAAATTAAAGGAATATCTAAACCAATTTTCTATATTTTATGATTTCCAATAAATATAATTCCTTCAGAGAATTAATTGTTATGTTGTTTTGCTGTGCGTGTTCTGTGTCACGTTTGAAATGATTGTGATGGAGGGAAGGAGTAGAGAGTGAGTGAGGAGAGAATTAACCGTATTATTTGGTACCCTTTACTCGTGGCAAAAAAAAAAAAAAAAGACAAATTATATATTTCTTTACTAAGAGGGTAGTACAAGGATGGAGCAACTGATTCCTCTAAATTATTCTAAACAGCAGACCACCATTATTTTTAATAATTGTGTCCTATTTCCTGGCATACTTTCGAGGCATCAAGGCATTTCATTGAAGGCTACTAACAGTGTATATTACCCTATCATCTAAAGTCAGGTTCAGTTTTGCAACTTAATTAAATGGGATAGGTTGTTGTGATTATGTTGGAGTTGTCTTATATAGGCCCAACTCTCAACTCGACACAAACGCAGGTAGTAGTTCGTTTCCTGGCATAGTTTGTTTCAATATCGTTCAAAACACATTATGATTTCCTTGACGTTCGTGTGTGAAATAGAGTCTACTGATTCCTCCGAACTATGCCACGAAATGGGTCCCCAATTTGCAGCATTCAGGGGAGAATCTCTCTTTGGTAAATTGGAGCGCCTTAATCCTCCAAAGTAAGTCAGGAAACAGCACCAGATTAACAAAAATAATGGTTGCCTGTTGCTTGAAATAGTTTGGAGTAATCAGTTGTTCCAGATGTACTATAACACTGTACTACCCTGTAGTGGGATTCTTCCAAACTCTGGACCAGATTAACACAGTTTATTAAATATATAAATATATTTGTATGGTACACAGTTCCTTGGTACAGTCCTTAACCCCTAGACGAGTGTATAGCATGCCAAGACTAGGGTAAGGTGAGGAAATACGGATGTAGGAGTAGCAGCGGGAGCAATTAAGAGAGTTTGTGTGTGTATTGTATTACCAAGTGTGTGACCAAGGGAGAGAAGAGAGGCAGGAGAGTGGGAGTACCCAGGTGAGGACTATAGGTAGGGTCAAAGGTACCATTACTTCATCTCGTCTGTTTCCTATCCCATTTAATGCATCCAGCGTACATATACAGCGTGTGGGTATGTTTGTGTGGGTTCTACTGTACAGCCTCCAAAGCATGACATTATTATAGAACAGTCCGTGTTGTTATGCTCTTTATACAGTGTAAAGCAGGTGATACTGTCTCTTGACTATTATATATTGATTAATAATAATAATAATAATAATAATAATAATAATTATTATTATTATTATGTATCCATCAATTACATATCTTAATATATTTATTTATTTATTATTATTATATATTCATTAATTATGATTTTGTCTGTTAACTCTTTATATCAGCTCTCACGACGATTTTACTATGCATATAAAACATATAAAATATATAAGATATATAAGAAATGTAATTGAGTCTTACCATTGCCGCGCAATGTTTTTCCTCACTAAGCATGAGCCCATAGTACCTTTCCGCATAGTAAAGTAGTTCCCAGCTATTTCTTAATGTTATTAAAAATCTTCAGCATTTTGCAAGTGGCCTCCATCTGATTTAAAATAAGTAGCAGTTGATTGACAATTCCTTGAAAAAAAAAAATTCATATATTATGCATTAGGCTACGCTCGGACTATTTGTAGGAGAGACAAGTTGAAAGAATTCAGTGGCTGTAAGGTACTGCCAGGGGAAATAAAAGCTTGGCGAGACAGCATATGGTGGTGGTTGGAAAGATGAGGAAGGAAGTGAGGGTTGAACCAAGAATTAGGTGGTGGAAACTAAATAAGGAGGAATACAGCAAACATTTTAGCGAAGAGGTGAGCCAGGCTTTGGGTGATGGGGCGGAAGAGGATAGGTGGGAAATTATTTCTGAAGTTGTGAGAGCGTGGGCAGTTTGTCGGGATGCGGAATGCTGGTCTCTCTATCAGCCAAATTGCTAGCTAGATGGGAGTGTCACGCCCAACTGTTCGTCTGTGGCTGAAGCGATATGAGGAGTCTGGAAATTTAAGAGATTTACCCCGAATAGGCCGACCACGACTGATTACAGCAGAAGACACCGAGAGGATATTGGCTGACATAAATGAACATCCGTTCACTAATGCTGTGGAAGTGAAGACTCGGTTGCAAGTTGATATCTCGGCAAGAACAATTAGGCGAAGACTACATGAAGCTGGAGTACACCACAAGATTCCTGCAGTGAAGAAATTCCTGGAGGAACGGCACATAGAAGGAAGCCTGAGGTTTGCTCAACAGTATGTTGAGAAAAATATGGATTTCTTGGGACGGGTGATTTGACCCCCAGCATGTTTATCAAGAAGCCAGAAGCGGCCACGTTACTGCCAACGTTTGGGGGTAGATTAACCTTAACTCCGTGGGTGAGTTGGCAGAGATAGATGGCCGATTCACTGCTGACAAGTATGTGGAACTCCTGGAAGAAGTTATGTTACCAACGGTCAAGGCATATACACCCATATCCGGAGAGAATCGTTTATATGCAGGTAAGCATTTTATATTCATTTAAAATAGCAAAGACATGAATCTCAAGATTCATTATCATGCTTACAATAATGAATCAAACCACAATTATTACAAAGTAATATAACAATATTTTGTTTACGCATTATATTTTTCCAAAAACATTCTTGTTTCATTAAATGTGGCCATGATATTTAGTAGTCTATTAACATAGCAATACCAACCTTATTTAGCATTCCTTAAACTTCTATCAACACACTTTAAGAAAGAAAACAAGTGATTAATGTAAATTTGTTAATTTTCTTTCTCCTAGGATCACTGTCCACTGCACACAGCCAGAATTGTTACACGCTGGTTCAACGAGAAACGAGACCAAATTGAGTTCCTTGACTGGCCCAGCAAGGCATGCGACCTCAATTCGATTGAGTCGGTATGGGCCAACATGGTCAACTCATGGGAGCCACAGCGAGAGAGTACCCGCGGACAGCTGCTCCAACACACCATTGTAGCGTCAATGCCCAACCGCCTACAAGAGGTCATTGAGCGTGAAGGTAACTGGACAAGCTACTAAAAGAAAACAATAATTGGAGAGAGTGAATACAACTGTTTTTTCCTGCAAATAAATTAATAATTATATAAATTGTGTATTTTTAACCCATTTATTTTTTTATCGCATATCTTCCTTCATTAGTTTTAACCTCCTTGTGGACAACACTTGTGTGACAAAGCAAAGGAAGCGTGTTCTATCTTTTACTACTCAAATCAACAGAGAGAGAGAGAGAGAGAGAGAGAGAGAGAGAGAGAGAGAGAGAGAGAGAGAGAGAGAGAGAGAGTTATAAAAGGTGAAAGAGCGGGGCCCCGAGGTGGGTGGTGGATGTGTGGGTGTTTACTGTCTCAGTAGGCATGCAGATGTCTCTCTCTCTCTCTCTCAGGTCGCATTGATTGTTGAAGGGATTAAAAGTAGACTGGACAGCTGCAGGTTTAACATGGGAGTGTAAATGTGCACTCAACTATGCCGCATGACCCAGCCGCACACACTTGTGGTTTCGTGTGTGTGCTTATGTTTGTGACGTGTTCACTTGCTACCATACGCCATAGCGCCAGAAAAGTGAAGTCAGGTCAGCCATATTAGTATTGGCAAGAAGCTCGCCAGCCGCTCCTTAATTATTAATCTAGCCTGACCTGTGTCACCCGAAAGGTGAATAATTCCTATAAAAAAAACAAAAAAAACATTATCACTAAACAGTTTCGGTGGACACTACCACTATCTTCAGTGGTCAGGACAGAGTGAAGAAATAACATATTATACAGTAAAGCAGTTCCTTTATATGCAGTTATCAACGTATGTCATGTTTGTATGTCTATGCGTGTGTGCGCGTGCTTATGTATGTGTGTGTACAATTTGGGTGTGGTAAAATATGTTCACGTGTGAGGGAATGTCACAAAACAAATTAATAAACGGCTGTGTTTGTGTGTTACTTAGGAAGGGACCCATTTATCAATTAGGAAGTTCATTAAGGGATTAAGTTTGCGAGACCCATCACAAAAGTTGAAAATGTCATGGTTTTGAATATACAACAATAATTCAGTTATTTTTCTTTCTCCGATTTCATGACATTTACAGTATAAGAGATGGCTTCCTTCCCAGTGTAACTGTATACACCGTAAAAGTCATTAAGAAAAGGGGTCCATTAAAAATACCTCACAATCTGTTTATCAGATTGCTGGTCAGGTACCTGAAGACTAGACACCTGGCCATACCACCCAGGTGGGTCAAAAACACAAACACACACACACACACACACACACACACACACACACACACACTCTCCCATATATTTTTATACCTACCTGCATCCCCCTCAGACAATTAACTTTCCCTATCTTATTGTCATCTCTCCAAACCCAGTGCTCTCAGGTCACAATTGATGGTTGTACCTTCACTCACAAAAGAGAGAGAGAGAGAATAAGAGAGGGAGAGAGAACCTCAGAGAAGAGAAAGGGGGTGGAGCTCAAATAAGACCTTCCTCCTTTTTTCAAACAGATAATGTATCTAACAATACTGGCATCAAGTACAGAATGAATATAAACTGACCAAGATAGCTTTAGTGAGGAACTCAAGATCAAAACAGTCAAAAGACATCTTCTCTGTACTCCATTAACACAAGACAAGACAGGGCACAAAACTCCCTTAGAGTTAATAAATAAAGTAAGTCTTAATTTTACTTACTGAAGTTTATTTCCAACCTTGACTGAACACCACCACGCCGCCGAGCTACCTACCACAACCAACTACAACAACAAGGTACTGTACCAGATTCTTCGAAGGGACAAAATCAGGACTGGTACAACTGTAATTGGCATTACATGCATCATTAAATACTGCATTATTCACTTTGCTTCCCTAGTTAGGATGATCGGTTACTTGGCCATGCCAATTTTTCTTGGCAACTGCATACCATTGGATTCGGTTCCAATTTTAAGTGTGTCTAGCAAGTGTGTTAGAAATATTAAAAATAATGTTTCTCTTCAGGTAATCAATGACTCTGTTCTGAAAAGTAGGATATTATCTGATTCTGTTAATGAAGAGCCAGAGGAATACGTGTATATTCCAAGTCAGTCTCACCTCTCAGTGTACAAATAATGTAGTTGATATAATATTATGTATTACATCAGAAAAACTGTTTAGGGAAAGAGGGTCGAGCACCACTTTGGAGAGGGTAGATTGTAGCAAAATAATAATTTCAGTGTTAACAAATTATGCCCACAAATACATATTTCCTACTTTAGCTGGACACATGTATGACTGAAAATCACTTGCATTTGTTAGTTAAGGCAGTTGCTGAAGCATATTTGCAGGTGAAATATGTATATAATGCCAAACAAGTTACTAAGAAATTGGCATCCAAAGTGAAAGTAAAGAGTTGACAGATATATACGAAACTTATACATTTCAGTGGCCAGTAAGGTATAGAGTAATAGGTCAGTAATTTATAATTTTCTATTTATATTATTGAAAATATTGAAAAATGTGTGAATTGTATGTTATTAAAGAATACGAAATACATGTCATAAATAAAAATGAACAAACATCGTGAGGAATCTTGCTAACCCATGTGGGTACTATGAGCGGTCAGCCTTTCTTGCCAACACTAGGCTTTGGCTGCCGGGCAGCTGACTGGCTTCACTCCACTGAGACCCAACTGAACGCGCGGGCCGTCTCCTCCTATTCTACCTCCATGCTCAACACCTCATCTTCTCCTTTTCACCACCTTTCCCTTCCTTCCTTCCTTCCTTCCTTCCTTTTTTTTTTCTCTCTGATTCTCTGATGATAGAAATGATTGGTAGATTGATACAGATGAAGGAAAGGAAGGGAAAAGGAAACAAGAATGAGGGTAGAGAGATGAAAGGCGTGATACGAGTATAAGAGAGGAAGGAGAGGTTTAATGAAGTGGCGACGGGTAAGAGAGGGACAGAAAAAGGAAAGGGAGGAGGGAATGAAGGAAAAAACATTCCCTTAATAATTAATAAATTCTCCTCTCGTCTCTCTCTCTGAACTTCTACCCTGTCCCTCCATTCGATCATTAATAATAATAATAATAATGAGAGAGAGAGAGAGAGAGAGAGAGAGAGAGAGAGAGAGAGAGAGAGAGAGAGAGAGAGAGAGAATTTTGACAATAATACAGTTCAAATAGTGGTGCATCAACTCTACAAACTTAAACTTATACATGTAGTTTACAAACTTAAACTGATACACTTTGCTTAAAACATAAATTCATAAGTATAATAAGTATAAATTCATAATAGTCCATGAGCCAGGACCCCAAATTTCGGCCACCGGTACCATCTGGGGGGAATAATTCTCATGGTAATATTTGGCAAGATATACACCCCTAGTGTTAAAATAAGTATGATAGCATTGCAGCAGTAGTAGTTTCCATGTGTTATAACTTGATTTATACCCCTATGGCAAAATTATCACGGTAGTGTTATAAAATGCATGATAGCACACATAAAGCTACCACTTGTACAATGCTATCATAATTTTTCTAACTCAGAGGAGATGTTATCCTTGCCAAAAATCACTATGAGCATTATTCCCCTCAGATGGTACCGATCAACCCTACTGGCTCACCGACTACCTCTTACTTTCTCTTTATCTCTCTATATATCACTTATCTCTCAATCTATATCACTTCTATTTGTGTGTGTGTGCGAAATTTATCCCTCTTTTTCCCTGTGTGTGTAAAGGTTTGTGACATACACTCATTCTCGCTCAATTTCACACTCTCTCAAATATTTTTTCAGAGTTTGTAAAAAATGCACCTCCTATTCTCTCTTTATCTCTATTTTTCTCCCTTATCTCTGAGTCTATCTTACTTCTGTTTCTGTGTGGGTGTGCAGAATCTATCCCTCTTTCTGTGTGTTTGTGTAAAATTTTCCCACACATATTCATTCTTGCACAATTTCACACTTTCTCAAATATTTTTTTCAGAGATTGTGAAAAAAATGACCTCCTACTCTCTCTTTATATCTATTTTTCTCACTTATCTCTAACTCTATCTTACTTTTGTTTGTTTGTGAGTGTGCAGAATTTATCCTTCTTTCTCTCTGGGTGTGTAATAATTTCGCTCATATAATCCTTCTTGAAAAATGTTACAATTTCTCAAACCTTTTTTTTAGAGTTTGTGATAAAATTCACCTCTTACTCTCTCTTTATTTCACTTATCTCTCACTCAATCTCACTTCTGTTTGTGTGTGTGTGTGTGCAAAATTTATTCCTCTTTTTCTGTGTGTGTGTGAAAGTTTCAAACACACACTTATTCTCGCACAATTTCACACTTTCTCAAAAACAAAATCCGAGTTTGTCATAAAATTCACCTCTTATTCTCTATTTCTCTCTCCCTCCCCTATCTCTGACTCTATCTTACTTCTGTTGGTGTGTTGGTGTGCAGAATATATATCTCTTTCTTTGTATATGTGTAAAATTTTTGCATACGTATTCATTCTCGCACAATTTCACACTTTCTCAAATCTTTTTTTCAGAGTTGTGAAAAAATGCACCTCCTACTCTCTATCTATCTCTTTGTTTTTCGCACTTATCTCTCACTCTATCTCACTTCTGTTTTGTGTGTGTTAGCGAAATTTATCCATCTTTATCCCTGTGTTTGTGAAAGTTTAGCACACACACTCATTCTCGCACAATTTCACATTTCTCAAACAAAAATTTCGAGTTTGTCATAAAATTCACCTTAGTCCATGAGCCAGGGCCGGTACTTATAAAAAGAGTCCTAAAATTCGTCTTAGTTAGGTCGGAAGTCCTCGGACGTCCTAAGCAAAGACGCCACCCTCGTCTGAGAGCGAGACTTAGTTGGGACGATATCCCAAGCTGCTACTGCTAAATGTAGCGGTCAATTCATGTTCATTTATTTATTTTGAGGAAAATAAACGTTGAAAAGCTATGTAATTACTTGTTAAAATAATTTTTCACGCTTCCTTACATTTTTTGATGAGCAATAAACAAAATAATGGCAAAAAGCAAGTGTTTATATTTACCGATATTCAAAATTTTCTGAATGTGGACGCATTGCAGACGACGCCCGCCGAGATTTGTAAACTGAAGGGAAGAAGAGAGGCCAAGAAGAGAACAAGAAGGACTACAAGAATGGATTTGTGCACATCAACACCGAAGAAAGAACGGACAAGGAAAACCAATTGGAGTCCCGACGAGACCAAATATTTGGTCGAACTGTACAAAGAACATGCTAACCTGCTAAAAGGGAGCTTTAATAAAGCAGGAGTAACCCACAAGGCCAAGCAGGAAGCATGGGAGCACATTGCCAGCCACCTTCACGAGTCCTACTCTGATGGCAAGAGGACTGTGAAAGATTGCCAGAAGAGGTGGCAGTCTGTGCAGAGTGATGCAAAAGCAAGGATTGCCAAATACAAACAGGCAGTGAAAGGAACAGGTATGAATATGACCAATTTTGTCTCTGGAGAAACTAAGTTAGTTACTCCCAATCAGACATGGGCATGATTATGATTACAAATAAAAAAATCATAATCCAAGGCTACAATTATGTAATCATAATTAAAAGTGAAGCTTAATCATAATCAAATATTATCATAAAATAAAGGGGCCACCTTAATCATTATAATATTTTCCTCTATAATAATCAATAATTAAAATGTGAAATTATATTTCTTACTAATTAGTCGCTTACATACAGTATATACATGTATATTTGTATAGTATAGTCACTTACATACAGTACATGTTCCAAGTGCATGTCAGTAAAGTAAGATACTACCTAACATGTTACAACAATCAAATCTTAATGATTTTTTTAATCACGCCCATGTCTGCTCCCAATATGTAAGTCACTTCATCAACCAATAAGTGTACCATCCAACAATGTGACAAAATTTCTTTCCTTTTGGTACAATATATAGCAATGTACTGTACATATAGAATGAATGCTACAACTATTTTTTATTGATTATTATGTTTTTAATTCTTATACTTACTATTGTAAACTGAGGTAGGAAACATTATGCTCACAAAATTTAACCTCAGAGGTTACCGAAGACCTCCTTAGGTACTAAATCGATTAGTGAAGTTGGATTAAAGCTTGTTTGGTAATAATAAAATACAGTATTAGCAAATATAGATGAACTTAATTAAATGAATACTATTTGCCTTGCTGAATCATTTTCCATGTCATAAAATTTATTTACTATTTTTTCAATTTCCTTTTAGGTGGTGGTCCTGCATCTCCTCCACTTGATGAGTTAGATGAGCTGGTGGCAGATATTCTGGGCATGGATAATGTTACTTTTGAAGGATGTGACACTAACGAAGAACTCCTTTCATTTGTTCATGAAACTGTGGAATGCCAACCTAAGTATGGTTATTTATTATCTTTTTAAATTATATACCACATACTGCAGAATCGAGTTATTTAGTATAACTCTCACTTATTGCACTATCAGCAGTTAGGTTTCGCAATAAGTAATATTAAACTTCTAACACCTTTTTTTGCACGGGCCATAAAGTTCCCTTCAGAAGGTTTAATACTGTACTGTCAAACATAAATGCAGTCTGCATAAAATAGGCCTTGTATGGTATCTCTATCTTGATCCTTTAGCAGTCCTAACAGGTTATAGTTTATTAAATTTATTTAGTATTGTACTGTGAAGTGAACTTGGAAGAAAATTCAGATGCTTCTTGACACTCATTTATTATAAATTTTGATTAGATTTTCAAATAGAATAAGAGGATGATTACCCTAATATATTTTCTTTATATAATTTGGCAGAATTGAGACCAGAGAATTTCCCCATCCTGCTGCTGCTCCTACTCCTGCCCTTGCTACTGCTGCCCCTGCTGCTGCTGCTGCTGCTGCTGCCCCTGCTGCTGCTGCTGCTGCTCCTCCTCCTCCTGCTGCTGCCCCTGCAGAGATACTAGATTTATCACATCTACAAAATAATACAAGTAGCTGTAGCAAATTCATGGTGGTGGATGAAGGAGAAGTAATACATTTAGAAAAGAAAAGAAAACTTGAAATTCAATTGTTAGAAGAAGATTTAATGATAAAGAAAGGGGAGAGAATTTTAAAAATGAAAGAAAGTATAATTAAAGATAAACAAATTGAACTGCAAGAGGCACAAATTGAGGCAGCCCGTGCACAAACCATATATTTTACTAATATGCTACAACATAAGATTCAGTAATTAAACAACAACCTCCTAATTTTGTTTTCATTATCTTTCACCCAAAAACAAACCAAAGGAAAATGTTCAAAAAGAAAGGTACGTCATTAAATAATAATGATATTGTATATACAGTCAGTATTTTACATGACCAAACAGAAAAGTTACAAGGGCAAGGTAAGTAACAGGTTAAATACCCAACAATAATTATGTACTTACAGTGGTCCACAACATAAAGTACCGTAGATTTTGATGAGGCAACATCACTTTAGTTGTCATTGCTGTAAAAAGAAAAAAATACTGTAAAACTGCACATGTTGACTACACTAAAAAATAATACAGTACTAGAGAAACATGTTCAATATTTTATATCCAGTCAATTATTCAGTAAACTTCAATGAGGGACTGGATGTAAAATGAAGTGGTGGGTACAGACTTGCTAGTGATGTATAAAGACTACTGCATTTAAGATTTCCTAAGGTAAAACTGCTACACTTTTGGGACTGAGCTAGACTGAAAGACTAATGTCTGAAGGTCGAGACAGTTTGATCATGAGATAGATCCAAAAGAAAAGTTAGCACAGTTACCGGAAATGCAGGTCGGCAAACTCATCCCTGTACAGCAGCCCCTCGCGTGGTCGTTGAGCAGCAGGTGGTTGAGGTGGTTGCAAAGGTAGCGGGTCATCAACCTCTTCCTCATCATCCTCTGCAGCAGGGATATAGATGTTCCTGTCCTTGCATATATTGTGGAGCATGGCACAGACTTTAATAATCTGGCACACCTTTGATGGAGGTTGGACTCTAATTTCCCCGTGCAGAACGTGAAACCGCCGTTTCAGTTGGCCGATACCTCGCTCCACGACACTTCTCGTTATCTTGTGAGCACTGAAATATTTTTATATTACAGGTGAAAAAGGAAAGTCTAACATGAGGTTAATTAAAAATATATTAAAATAATGAATAGCTAATATAAATGGACTGTAGAATGCGGAATACCAGTGATTATCATGTTCCTCATGCCAAGTGACACATTTTACCAATAATATCCATACACCTATTAAATTACAGTACTGCTTGCATGAAAAGCATTGGGTCTTGTATTTTAAACTATAAATTACCATCAATTGTAATACCGGTACAGAATTAGTAATATTTATCCTTTCTCTCATGCAATTAAACCTGTAAACATGGTCAAAGTAGTCGAGAATAAAAAAAATAGAAATAAAATACCAACAACATCGAAATAAAGTACCGTATAAATTAATGATCTGTAACAGGGTGGTCCAACTAATTTACAACTGTGGGCCACTTCACCACTAGGTCATGGGACGTGGGCCATACAAGAAATTGTGGGTAATTCTTGACATGATGACTGAAATATTCTTATTAGCAGCTTAGCTGGTAAAATTTAACCCTATCATGTTCGATTCAGGGAAGAGAGAGTAGGAAATCACATTAATGTATTATAATACCGGAGTGCAATATTTGATTTTAAAATATAAATTGGAATTAACTGCTAGTGGGCCACAGATTATCAACCCGTGGGCATATATGCTATTCTAAGAATGACTTATTACAAATATTAAACCAGTCAGTACTATACAATGCCTACCTGTTATAGTTGGACTGTGGACCGGGCTGAGGTCGAAGGTATGGAGTTAACAGCCATTTTTTGGAGGGGTAGCCACTATCTCCTAACAGGTGGCATCCATCTGGAACCATACCCCTGCCAAACACAACCCTGTTCAATGAACTTTCATTTAAAATACGTGCATCATGCACGGATCCCGGCCACTTTACAACTATATCTGTTATTTTGTATTTGGCATCAAAAATAACTTGTACATTGATGCTGTGATACCCTTTTCTATTAACATACTCTCCCTCAAACTCACTTGGTGCAGATATTCTTACATGGGTTCCGTCTATTGCACCGATCACCCCAGGAAATCCAGCAATTTGTTGAAAATCTACTATTTTCCTCTGGGTTTCATGTGGGGTTATAGGGAATGTGATGAATTGTGTAAGTATTGCATTTGAAGAGAGTGCCATCAGTGTTTCTGTGATGACTCGGCTCACAGTCTGTTGAGAAGGGCCCAAGTCATCCATGCTGCAAAGCTGCATTTTCCCAGTGGCAAGATACCTCAATAGAACAATAATTTTCATCTCTAGGGTCAGCGCTTGGTTTCTTCCAGTTGGGTTGGTTAGAGGCCCTCGGACGAGATCAGTCACAAAAATAATTCCAGCCCGGTCCAAGCGGTACCTCTTGATTAGTTCACCATCATCAAGGTCATGGAGAACATCCTTCCTCTCCCGAAAACGTCTTGGTCTACGCTGGCGGAGTGGTGCTGGTGCGGCCATGTTCACTGTTTACAAAACAATGTTACGATTGGCGAGAATGACGACAATGACGAACGAAACTTCGTAATTTCTACGGGGCACCGGACATTCCACTTGATTGAGAACCTAAGAGTCCCATTAGGACTCGTCCTAGCGGCCTAAAACACCTCGCGAGGTGTTTTAGTTAAGTCGAGGCGTTAGGGTGAGACTTAGGGATTTGGGACGCGATCTCGGTGATTTAGGAGAAATTTCGGCCATCTTGTTTCCTTAAGACGAGACTTAGGCTTTATAAGTACCGGCCCTGCTCCCCTGTAAAATCATTAGAATCAACCAAACCATCCGCGACACAACACCCCGATGACCCATTATCTCGAAAGACTTCAACAGATATCCCGTTAACAATTCCGGGACAAATATGGAAACCAGACTTACCTTTCGAGACTCCTGTCGCGTTTAGTCACAATTGATGAGGTTCGTGAACCGACTGAGTCACTCGTGGTTCTACCCTAGGTTGAACCGTCACAGGTGAATACTGTGGTTCACTATGTGTTGCAGCTGCCGACCGCTGATAATAACCCTTATTTCCACCATGGTTATTACTATTTTTCCAGTTACTATTTCCTTGGTAACGATACTGATTTGACTGCTGCGAATAGTGATTATTACCTTGTTTCTGCGTATGATTAAAATGAGGGTTAGGTTGCTGACGAACAATTTGACTCTGCTTCTGTGAATTATTTTTACTCGACTGGTTATATGAAACAGCAGAGTTCTGGGGAGGCTTATTCGATTGATTAATTTTCTTATTAGGCTGAATCCGCGTGTGATAACCATACGCGGTAAAATGTGCGTCCGACATATCCACCATCGTTTCCAGCCTTTTCACCTTGTTGGTTTTCAGCTGAGCCGACAATTCTGGAGGACATGACTTCTCCAACTGTGTGCGAAGCAACAAGTCTTTTACCCCCTCCAATGTCTTAGGTGTATCGGCCTTCTCTAACCACTGATCCAGGTAACTGGTCAGACGTGCACTAAACTGTGCAACAGTCTCCTTATCCAGTAAGAGTGCACGCCAAAACTGATTCCTAGCATCATCGACTGTCAACCCATATGCCTGTAACAAAGCCTTTTTCATGTTGTAGTTTCTGGCGGTACTGTCGAGTCTGTGGAGAATGCTGAGGGCTTTTCCATCGAATAGATTAATAAACTCGAGCTTCTTTATATCATTATCTAATCTATACGTGTCTGCAGCCATTTCGAATCGCTCAATAAACGGCTCGATATCGTCTCCCTCTACGTATTTTGCCAGTTGTAATCTTGGGGTCACGGTGGTTGAACTCGCGACATTACTTCCACTCCAGCTTTGACTGTCACTCGCACGTAATTGCAGTTCCAATACTTCCTTTTCATGTTCCCATTTCAATTTTTCTTGCTCTCTCTGTTCCCTTTCATTTTCTCTTATGCTCGCCCTTTCAAGTCTTTCTTCCTCTTGACGGGTCTTTACGTACACTTGAAGTTCGGCCTTATCTTCAATTCCCAATTGTTGAGCCTCTTCCAATAAATCTTGTACGCTAGACATTTTTAATTTATTTTCTATTGTTTCGGTTGCCTTAATTTCTGGACAGTTATAACTATCTACTCGTGAAATTGTGCACGTGTGTGACTGGAATTAATACAACGAATCGGGCCCCACGCTGGGCGCCAAATATGTGACGGTGATGTGAGAATGATCGATAATTTAATTTATAATATGATAATTATAAACTTACCTTGCCCGGTTAATTTATGATCTTCGTTGGTTGGCTGCTGCGAAGAAAGTACTCAGGGTTATCTCCCCGTTTTAGGCCTCAATCACCCAGCACATAGAATTTTTTTATGTTAAGGGGTTCTTCCCGATATATATGTATTTATATAGATAAACAAATCTACTGGTGCATTCAAACAACCAATTGCAAATTTCTATATTTATTCAACTCCAGTAGCCAACATGAATAATTAAATTTCACACACACACACACTCACGCCACGCTAACTAGCTACTCACTCTCGCTACGTCTCGCTCGTATACGTGACGATAGTCTAGCTTACGTTACACTGTAGTGATTCTATCAATGCTAACATGAGTGTGGAATATTTTCTAATGTCTCACACTTGGGAATAATTCAGAGTCTCACAACACACACTCGTGATTTTCAAGACCAGCTCCCACTCACCTTATATTTCACTTACTGACCCACCGTCGATGCGACTGGCCAGTTATACAACTGTAAAGCCTTTTGAATCGTGGTAATATCCAATGATTCGACGTTTACGTTGTTCCTTCCCCACTCAACACGTGGAGGATTAATTTAGGCAAGCGGAAGCTAGTTTATACGAGTGTTGTTCCCTTCAAGTGTGTCTCCAAACTAACCTATATTCTTCATCATTAAACTGGAGGCTGAAAATTCAAATTTCTGCTGACTCCTCCTCCCTATCTGTGTTCGTTTCTCCTAGCTGGCTACGATTTACATTGTACCCTCTCATTCCTTAGTTATACATGCAATTTCAATTTACCTATGGCGTACTATTAATTCCCGATAATTTCCCTCCACTTCACGATCATTTGCAATACCATAACTTACCCTGGTAGCATAATTGATTAATACAAGCTGTAATTAATTAACCTACGAACACCTTATAGGACAAAACGTAGCAAATTCAGTTGACCTTCCCTTTTCTATTTTTGGCAGCTAATCCACTACCTGCGGATTAACCCTGCAGATTAACTACCTGCACCCACATCTTAACCCCTCTCCTACCTACACTTCATGGAACCCTTCCTGAACATTCTATGCTTGACACAAGTATGGAATTTTCCCCTTCTCTGTCAGCC
This sequence comes from Petrolisthes cinctipes, assembly GCA_033782935.1. Classification (NCBI taxonomy): domain Eukaryota; kingdom Metazoa; phylum Arthropoda; class Malacostraca; order Decapoda; family Porcellanidae; genus Petrolisthes; species Petrolisthes cinctipes. The sequence goes on from JAWQEG010000562.1 coordinate 104,329, forward strand.
CATTGATATGCTTACATACGCGACAATTCAAATTACGTCACGAGTCCAGACATAGATTCGTGACACCTAGGGACTTCCCAGAGTTCAGCCAGCCACTAGCAGTCAGTGTGACAGGAGCAGTGAGGGTGGGAGTATGCATTTTCAGCACTCGGCTTTTCCTGTAATTATCATATATGTATATGTAAAAACGACAGTGACATTATATTTTATATTGTTGTCTTGAAAAGTGTGATTCTGACACGTTTTATAACGAAATTAGAGCGTGAAAACGTAATTAGATATGTAAATATAGTGTAAAAGAGGCTACTCCTCCTACAGACGTCCATATTAGTCTTCACAAGTACAGCTCCGGACAGATCAAGGGTCCACACCCCATCCACCAGCGACTTGGTTTGAGCCTCGTCTGATCTGGCAACAGTTGCAGGTGGAGGGAGAGGGGATGTCAGTGGGAGAGGAGGAGAGAAATGTGGGCGGGGCTATATAGGAGGGTAACGAATGATCAGGTAGAGAAGACATGTGTCAGGAAGAATGAATGAAACATACACTGTGAACGGTATCGAATCACCAATAGTTTAAAGCAGGGTTCTTCAAACTTTTTCAGTCGTGACCCAGAGTTTACTATGACATCATTCTCGCGACTCATACAGAAAGATCTTTTACAAATGATCAGAATTATCAACCTAAGAAAATAGACGGCCAGAAACTGAAACTCAATAATTATTATTAAAAGGCATTCTAACCAGAATTATAAACAGAATTATAAGCACTGCCTCACCTACTCCTCCCTCTCTCTCTCTTTCACTCTCTCTCAAGAAGGCTAATATTTGTGCAATTATTTTGTTTTATTGATAATAAAATAAATGAATATTCGATTGTAAAAATATGTTAGGTGGATTCGTGTATGAACATCATATTTATTTTATTGTCACGAACATTATTATTCTATTTTATTCATGTATTTATTTTTGTGAGCCTGCGACCCAGTTTGGAGGATTTCGGGACCCGTAATTTGAAGAACCCGGGTTTAAAAAAGTGCATACTGCATTAACGTAAGTGGATATAGGAGAGAAGAAATGTGATGATTTCAGGCGAGGGTGAGGGGGAAGAGGGTAAGAAAAATGAAGGTTGTAAAGTAATAACAAACAAATATAATTAGAATATCTGTTATATTATATCCTTTAAATAAAGGCACTGTCTTTTGTTCACCATCGTAGTGGGATAGACTACTGAATATATATTATCCTTTGGATATTAGACAGCTATCCCTGTATTCCTTTTATCCCTCGTGCTTGCCCCGTAGGGGGGTATTGCCTGTAATGATGTGGGCAATACTTTAAGGGTTTGGGCGCCCCTTCGGCCCCAGCCACTAGCTTACATTTCTTCAACTGACCCTCCTATCTTAATTCCTATTTCCTTCTTGCTTGCTATCACACCTCTCTATCACCATTTCCTGGTGCTATATGACCTCGTGCTTGTAGTCCACCCTATTTATCACCTTCTCCCAAGCCCAGCTATATATATTTTTTTTGTTTTTTTCGGCAGAAGACGGTTTAATTTTCTAACTTTTTTAATAATCATATTTGTCAACAAATTAATTAAGCTATTTACCAGGATTTTTTTCTTCTAAATATGCATTTCCTTAAAAATAATCGATGTTAAACTTAAATAGGCGCCGCTATATGCCGTTTTCAATAAACTTGGTCTAATTTTATGCATAGGCTATATATATTACAGTATCTCTTAAGTAACTGGCAACCTTACACATTCTCCCTACTGTCTTATCCCTCTCTCGCTTGCCCTTCCCTTCTTTCTAACCGTTTATCTTTTCTTTCTCATATTTTTAACCTTCTTTTTCGTTCTTAAAAAGTTTTAATGACATAGGCCTTTCTCCCTTATCACTTATAGTCCAATTATATGATTCGAAAAACTGCGGCTGAGATTATGTTCTAGATCGCATTTTGGTTCTCAATATGTAGAGGTAAAACGATAAATACCAGTAATTATCCAGATAGATGTGCTACATGTTATTAATTTTAGTACTGAATTCTCTAAAGGAATGTGCCACCTGCCATACATTGGGTTCCTGCATGAAGAGGGCGTGGCCCAGTATTCAGTTTCCGCCCTTGCAATGTGAATACATAACAGCCAATATATAGGATTTACTTATCCCGATTTATTTGAGGTAATCATTAAAGGGACCAGATGATGGATAGTTCATGGTGCCGTCACCGTGCCGATGCTTGAATTATCTAATATTCTCAATTATTATGTAATTTTTCCTCAAGTGTCAGCGAAGTCAGAAAGGTAGAGGTTGTTGCTTGCAAATGTCAGAGTGCTGAGTTTTACCCCGGAGCAAGGAAAAGGGCTCTCCTACTTAATATGTCAATATTATCAGAACATCCATAAACTAGCCACAGGTGCATCTTAATAGTTAATCAAAACCTGATTTATCGAGCATTAAAACCAAATTGCTCACATACAGATTATTTCATTGTCATTCGTTTCACTCAGCATACAAGCCTGCCAACCATCATTACCTTCTCTCTCACTAGTGAGTGCTTCAGATGTGTGTCTCGGACCGAACTTTGTGGTTCAAGCCTGGGAGAGGGAGTGTTGACAACACTGCAGTGGCCCTCGCGGCAGTGGAGCCGGCTGTACATCTTTCATTGGCGAGAACGCAAGGGGTGAGCATCTCTGCAGTGAAAGCAGTAACTCTCTGACCGACACTCAGAAGTAAGATGTGAGTTAAGAGCAGAACAATTACCACACTGGGAACGGTTGTTGCAGTTCCTCTTCCCATGACCAAACTCATAACAACAGAAACACTGTAGGGGACGCTCAACAAAAGGCTTCACCTCAAATGAGGTGGGGTTAATGTTAATGCGATCTGGGATATGCGAGCCATAGAAAGTGAGGATGATCATATTTTTACTGCCTTTCATCTTCGTTACTCGTTGGACACTGTCTGGGCACATAGCGAGAATGTCCTCTTCTGAGAATTCATACAGGTCCTCATTATATATACGCCCCTTGCTATAATTAAATGTTCGATGTGGTTTAATAGATTCAAACATGCTATCAGAAGGACAGGGGAGATTGAGGAGCATCATGGCCTGTGTAAGATCTTTGGCTCTGATTAAAACACCCTTACCATATTTCTTTATGTGGCCCATTGGTAATAATCCAACTTCTTTCTCTAGATACCGGGAAGCATGGATAATGTTACCACGTCCCTCCCTGTAGTAAGCCACAAACCAAAAGGGTGTAGGAACCCGACGTTCCTTTGGGACATGCTCCACAGTGTCATCAAATATATTAGGGCAGTAGTCATTGTCACTGTCAACTACATTGATGGAACGTATCATCTGAGCTTTACAATGAGTATCCCCCACCGTCAGAGAATCTTTTGCCTCAAATGCTGCTCTGGCAGCAGCATTTGTATTGAAAGTAATATAGCACCGATTAGACCTACAATCACTGTCATATGTGATTCGGATTCGAAGGACTACTCCAAAGCACTTAAAAATGGAGTGGATAGTGCCATAGGAAAAGGATGCAGGTACATTCGTTAACATTAATGTGTCCAGATCGCTAACAGGGTTCTTCGACACAACACCTGACCTGCTAGGTCTACTCTTATTTGCAGCTTTCTGCATATTACCACGACCAGAGAGTGACGTCTCGAGGGCCTGGTCGACCACCGCTCGAGGAAGAGATTGGGGCTTTTCTTTATCCATATATCATTGATTTGTTGTTTTTGGCCCCAGGAGCCTAGAGCTACTACCTACCGGGCAGATGAGGGGACCGAGCGCTGGTCGCCGCGGGCGGGGTATCTCTTCCCCCACGGGGCCACTCGTTTTAAAAAGCAGCCCCAATGGCTCGAAAGTTTGCCCACAACGGTGCTGAGACCCCCTTCCCCAACATTTCCCTGCCCAGACACCCAACCATCCAACATAGGACGGCCCCTAGAGGGCAGTCCCCCCGGAGGGCAGCGCTGTTGGCCCGTACTGGCAGCCTAATGCATGGGAACCATTTAGTCTGGTCTCTCACTGGCGATCTTACTAGCATGGGGAGCCCTCTCTCCCCGAAATCGGGGCAGAGCAGGGGCCGGAGCCCCTTCTAGTCTAGCTCGCCAGGTCTCAGAGACACACAAGCCCCCCCACCACGTCAAGGCGGTTCCCGTTGGGGGGGCGCAAGGGGTGAGCATCTCTGCAGTAAAAGCAGTAACTCTCTGACCCACACTCAGAAGTAAGATGCGAGTCAAGAGCAGAACAATTACCTCACCGGGAACGATTGTTGCAGTTCCTCCTCCCATGACCAAACTCATAACAACAGAAACACTGTAGGGGACGCTCAACAAAAGGCTTCACATCAAAAGAGGTGGGATTAATGTTAATTTGATCTGGGATATGCAAGCAATAGAAAGTGAGGATGATCATATTTTTACTGTCTTTCATCTTTGTTACTCGTTGGACACTGTCTGGGCACATAGTGAGAATGTCCTCTTCTGAGAATTCATACAGGTCCTCATTATATATACGCCCCTTGCTATAATTAAATGATCGATGTGGTTTAATAGATTCAAACATGCTATCAGAAGGACAGGGGAGATTGAGGAGCATCATGGCCTGTGTAAGATCTTTGGCTCTGATTAAAACTCCCCTACCATATTACTTTATGTGGCCCATTGGTAATAATCCAATTTCTTTCTCCAGATACCAGGAAGCATGGATAAGGTTACCACGTCCCTCCTTGTAGTAAGCCACAAACCAAAAGGGTGTAGGAACCCGACGTTCCTTTGGGACATGCTCTACAGAGTCATCCATCAAAGATGTTAGGGCAGTAGTCATTTTCACTGTCAACTACATTGGTGGACTGCATCACCTTAACTTTACAGTGAGTATCCCCCACAGTCAGAGAATCTTTTGCCTCAAATGCTTCTTTGGCAGCAGCATTTGTATTGAAAGTAATATAGCACCGATTAGACCTACAATCACTGTCATATGTGATTCGGATACGAAGAACTACTCCAAAACACTTAAAAATGGAGTGGATAGCGCCATAAGATAGGGATGCAAGTACATTCGTTAACATTAACGTGTCAAAATCGCTAACAGGGTTCGTCGACACAACACCCGACCTGCTAGGTCTACTCTTATTTGCAGCTTTCTGCATACTACCACGACCAGAGAGTGAAGTCTCGAGGGCCTGGTCGACCACCGCTCGAGGAAGAGATTGTGGCTTTTCTTTTTCCATACTACCTACCGGGCAGATGAGTGGACCGAGCGTTGGTCGCCGTGAGTAGGGTACCTCTTCCCCCACGGGGCCACTCGTTTTAAAAAACAGCCCCAATGGCTCCAAAATTTGCCCACGACGGTGCTGAGACCCTCTTCCCCAACATCTCCCGGCCGCATATTCCCCAAGTTTGACGTGGTATATGCCATAGGAGAAATTAGAGCCAATCAGAGCCTGAGTTGACTTCTCGGTGTGCCAGACGTACGACGAGTTGTAAATAAACCTTTGATCGCTTCCGCCCTCATGAGAGAGAGAGAGAGAGAGAGAGAGAGAGAGAGAGAGAGAGAGAGAGAGAGAGAGAGAGAGAGAGAGAGAGAGAGAGAATATAGATCGAGATGAGTGAAAATAGAAAGATAGATAGATAGATATATTATAAAAAAGAGGATAGAGCATTACTACTATGGTACATATATAAGTAGCGTACTAAAATGAATTTAGGATATAGCCCCTCATGAGAGAGAGAGAGAGAGAGAGAGAGAGAGAGAGAGAGAGAGAGAGAGAGAGAGAGAGAGAGAGAGAGAGAGAGAGAGAGAGAATGTCTTATAAGAAGGAAGGAAGAAAGAATAAAGTAGTACTACTAAAAACAATGTAGAATAAAACAATTTTTATGAAACCAAAGAGGTGCTGATGGAATGGCGAAATCAAACTGCAGAGATGCAATTTGACCATATTTAACATCCTCTTTTTGCGCCACGTCCATTTCTGTCTCATCTTCTAATCTAATTTCTTATATAAAATATACTCTATCAGACTTTATTGAAATGCTTCATATGAGACATTGGAACCAATATACCATGAGTCGAGTTGCTTTGGGTAGCCTACAAGGTATTATACTCCGTGGCTTCTTCCTCTTTCCTTGTGAGCGTGTTTAATATAATATAAACAAATAATTTGGTTCGTGAGTGTGATCATGGTAAATTACAGTATTTGGTTCTTATGCATTGTTCTGAAAATACTGTACAAGGAGACTCGTCTTGGTAAAACGAAGGGAACCAAATTATTTATTCAAATAGTCTTGTTTCAGTTTATCACATAACACACCCCCAGTCTGCCAATTATGCCACTTTGCATGTGAACACCATCTTGTTACCCCTCTCAATTTTTTTTTTCAATTACAGTTGACTACATATTATTTAACCTAAAATTTCTTATTTGTTAGACATATTGGTTTTTACTTCATAAGCTAGAATCTTTTGACCCTATATTTCAAAACTTAAACATTAGTTTGTTTGATAAGTTAGTATATTTTAGGATGAAAAACTAGATTTTGATTGATTTTATTAATTGTTTAATAATGCCAACATACAAAATATTATAAACTGTATATATGTTGATATCTTTATGGATGGTTGAATGAGAGAGATGAAGGCAAAGGTGGAGGGCCTGGGTGCGAAATTGATGTTGAATGGAGTAGATTGGTCCTTGGTTGCAAGCATATTTGTGGATGACACTGTATTGATGACTGAGAGTGGAAGGGAGTTACAGAGGGTGGTGGATGAGTTTCAGTCCGTGTGTAAGCGAAGAAAACTGAAGGTGAATGTTGGTAAGAGTAAGGTGATGGTAATTGAGAGGACCAAAACAGAAGTAATTGACTTTGTTACACCATATAAAGTGGCTGGGCCAACTGGGACTGTGAAATAACTTTAGGGGGTGAAAGGATGGAGGAGGTGAGGGAATTCAAGGCAGACCTCCAGTTAGATGGCAGAACAGAGTGGAAGAGTATGTGAGAGAGAGAAGTGTGAGGGGGGGGGGATGGAGCAAGTGAGGAGGGAGTGCTGGAACAGGGAAAACTGGACTCTTCTGCCACGCACTAATAAATACGACGGAGAACAAACAGATAGTTAGTTCTCCTCCTGGCACGTTCAACAACACACCACTCACTACTCGTGCCCATACCACCACCACAAGCAGACGTGAATACTAGTTAAACAACTTGTACTATATTATAATCAGTGGAATATTCCATACTGTCCGCACTACAACAAATAAAATACTGTGAACTCCGTGCTGTGTATATATAACCTTCCATAGTGTGAGAAGAAAAGAACATAATTACCCTACATTGGTGACCCCGGAGTGACCCGAACACCCAGCCTTCTGATCTGGAGTCAGTAGGGCTGACTTTATTCTCTGTGAATATTAGTTATCCCCCACAGGGCTAGAATAAAGATTGTTGTAGGATCTGGTCACTTTCTAGTGGATTTGATGAGATCTGCCCACGTGAGGTGTACTGCAACCGGAGGCTCCTTTATTTTTTTCCACTGCTGTGTGGACCGCCAGCACACAGGGGGTGCATTTCCCTTTGCATGCAGCAGTGTAAACTCCCTCCCCCTTATGGTACCTTCAGGGCTGGTCTCATGGAAGGTACGGCCCCACTTGTAGCTCTTGTGGTAACGTGGACTTGGGCCCACAGCACTGGCTGTGGGATCAAAGCCTTCCCCCCAATCTCCCTAGCGGTCGGAGGCCCCCAGACTCCCTGGTCCAGTAAACTCTGGTCCCATTTTCCTGGGATGTGCTTCGGTAGCCCAGGCATATAGGGCCAGCCCCTCCTTTATTTTAATTTGTTTTTTCACTGCGACCAGAGTGTACCAGGAGTCTGTGGGGCAGGAGGCCATTCTGCCCCGGGAGAACATCAACAACAACAACAACTACTCTCATTTTTACTACTTATAGGTTTTTTTCTTTCTTAGTTTTTCCTGTTATTTTCAGATACCTGACTTCCCTGGTACTGAAGAAAGAAGAGTGGGCTTTGGCTTTCCGAGCTGGTGCAATATTAAGAGGGCATCACACGAACCACTTTTGTGAGGCAACAATGTGCATCATCAAAGACATAGTTCTTAATTGGTAAAAATCAACTCTACTTTCTTTAAACAGTTTTATGCATGTTTTTTGTTTCATCAATCCTCACTTTTAACTAAATTTCCCATAGTCTCATGATTAATCAATCATATTCATATATTTCTCAGTATCATCTGAGGTCTTCTGATTTTAAATTCCTTTTGTAAATGACATGTGCAGGTGTAAAGTAATTGGAGTCTTAATTAAATGCACACTTGTGTTTCCTTGAATCATACTGTATATACTTACAGATATTAAGGAAACAAAACATTCCCACCCTTTTTTTCTCTATCCATAGCTCTGAAACCGTATTCCCTTCGGGAGCTCTAAACAAACACTCCCTCCTTGCTTGGGGCGACGTCCCCTGCTAACTACTCCTTTCTCATTCATATCCCATTTTTATGGGCCTCTTACAGATGCAAAACCTACAATACTGCGCAGTTGGTCGTGTTTGTAGTTGAGATCTTTGACAACTATATGAGGCAGCGCTTGGTTGATGTAGCTCTGAAGTGGCGGCATTCAAGGCAGTGAATGTGGGAAAGGTCTCCTTGGATGCAGTGGAATCACTTGGCAGTGGAAAATACCAAGTGAAGAGCCAGTCAGACCCAACACAGACATATGAAGTTGACCTCACACTGGCATGTGTTCATGTGTCCAAGGGGAAAATGGTGCTCTCTGCAAACACCAGACTGCTTGTGCAGAGCACAGTATGACTGTGGTGCCACAGGTGTTTGTGTTGACGAGTCAGAGTCGGCAGTGGATGGCGGTTTTGGCTGTAGGCGAAGAAAAAGCGCCAAAAGAGACCTTTTTCACAAACTTGAGTGATGGTGAAAATAAAAAGCTTAGGATTAAAAGTGAAGGCATAATAAATAATGAAATTATTAATAAGGTGGACATCACTAATGATAATGTAGGCATAATGGTGACTGACAATGGACATGTTTCCGATCAATATTTTTTTTCTAAAATGTGCTTCAAGGGGTAAAATAGGTCCTAAAATCAACCATGGAATTAATTTTTCTTCATATAATATAATAATTATTGCATAAAATATGAATTAAATGTGTAGAAAAGTCACGTGACTTAGAAACGGTCGCTGATTGGTCGTGACGTCAGAGTGTACATCGGAAGCCCGCGAACAACAAAAACATTGTACTCTCCCCATAGCGTCTGGTTCTGGTTGTGGTTTCTGGTTCACAGCTATGTCTAGAGACGTAATTCGTAATCGTTGGTGCTTTGTGCCTATGTGCAAAAGTACAGACAAGAGTACTCCAGGGAAGATATTTGTGTCTGTACCAAGCAGTCATAAAATAAGGAAAGATTGGTGGATCGCTGCAAGACGAGAGTTTCCCATGGCCAAGTCTCACATATATTGCTGTGAAGATCATTTCAACGTAAGTATATTTATAACCTATTCTTACGTTTACATTGTAGGTTATAGTGTAACGGTTGTTACTATGTAGTGAAGATGTTTGTTATCTTCACTTAGGGTGAATGGCAAACAAGTATGTGTTGGTCTAGTCTAGTCTGTTTATTTCTTCAGGTTTTACATTGCATATAAGGTTTTATAGCTAACCTGGAAGCTAACCTGGAATATGATCATGTGACTATATTTTATAGTCAACCTGGAATATGCTCAATCATATACATAAAGGTTGCCTACTACAATAGTACAGTAGTTCTATCTTGTGTTTTGGCCAAGTGTTAATCCCAGAAATACAGACAAAATAAATGAAATTTAGAAACATTAAGAAAGCTACCAAAGATGAAGCTACCTTTGGGTGCATAGGCTACATGTATTTATTAAGGAGATGAATTTTTCCCTTTACATTTTAGAAACCAACCAAAAGTTATACTACCATATGTACTTGTCTCAAGGACAAACAATTTAATATAGAATACCAGGATCTTCTGATTCTTATTTATGTTTATGGTTTTCAGCTGCAAGAAGACATGGATAACTACATGTATTATACCATGATGGGAGGACCCATAAGGCTAAAATCTGGGGTTAGGCCTCACAAGTTTGACTGCCAGGGAAAGGTCACACCTCACAATGAGAACAGGGAGAAGTTGAAGAGGAAGAGGAGTATTTCGAAGATTCTATCTTCAGTAGAAAATATAATGGAAGCCGATCAAAGTAAGTGTCTGTACAGCAAAGTTCATAAAGTACACAAGGTGTGGCATAAAAATTTTAATGGAAGAGATTACTGCCTGAGATCTACCTTATTTAGATGACCTAACATAATACCAGTAGGATTTATTGTCATATTCTTTATACAGTCATGCAATCTTGTACGCATGCATTGTTTCATCACCTTAGCCTATGTTAAAAACATTGTATGTTATGGCCAGATGTTTATAAAGTTCTCATTTCCTACAGATCCACCATCTCAGCCAGACCCTGAAGAAGCGAGAAATGAGTGTGAGGACCTTAACGATCCAGAATCACTCACACCGTCTACTAAGAACGTTGGAATACAAGTGCAGGTAACCCAAACTGTTAACCTGGTTGTAATGACACATTTTATCATATTGGGTCCCTGGCCCAATCCACCCTTATCCTGACCCCCTTCCTAATCCTCCCCTGGACCCTTAAATCCCCCGCACAACCCTCGCATATTATGTTGCCCAAGAGCGGCCCTCTGCGGGTCCCACTAACTTGAACTTCTTTACTGCAATTCACACATCTTACAGTAAGGTTCTAAAGAGGTCATAGATGATGCATTCGGCTTTAATTACATATTTGCACTTTGTTTCCAGATACCTCCAAGAATAAGGTCCAAGGCTGTGCAAGTAGTTCCATTGCGGGCAGATGCTGCGTGTTGCACTGATGGTCCAGAGGAGCTGGTTGAGAGGAGCAGAACAGAAAATACATCTGATCATTCAGTTTCTTCTTCAGAAAGCAGTGATGTGGATTATGATAATAGCATAGACTACAAACCATCTGATACCACATATGGCACTGATGATGATGAAGCGTGTTTGAAACAATTAACACTTTACACAACAAGAAAGACTATATTGAAAAACCAAATGGGATATATTGGAATACAGAAGCAACATATGTATATTATAGACCTCCTGTGTAATCACATTTCCTATAAAGAAAGGGGACAAATAATAACTGGTAGGGATGTGGTGTTCATTGTACTCATGACTATTCGTGCAGGAATGGCAAACTATCTTATTGCAAACAGTTTTGGTGTCAGTAAGAGCTGCATTAGTCGCATTCTTACCCGCTTTGTACCAGTCATAAGTGGGTGTTTGAAAGAACTTATCTGTTGGTCATCATCTGACACCATTAGAGCAAGGCTCCCACACTCTTTCAAAGCTTACCACCATAAGGTAGAGAGTATAATTGATTGCTTTGAAATCCAGATAGAAAAGCCATCATCTGCCATGACACAGAGTATGACCTGGTCTGATTATAAGAAATGTAATAGTGTGAAATATTTAGTGTCAGTAACCCCAGACGGACTAATCCATTTTATATCCAATGGCAAGCCTGGCAGATGCAGTGATATGGAGTTATTAAGAGGGTCAGGGTACCTGGACAACTTGAGACCAGGTACAACTGTATTGGCAGATCGAGGTTTTAAAGAAGTGGAAGCTGATCTGACCGCCAGAGGATGCCATTTGGCACGTCCTGCTAGTGTAGGTAAAGACGAACAGTTGCCAGCCAAGAAAGTTGTTGATATGAAAATTATTGCTGGTTTGAGGATCCATGTTGAGAGAGTAATACGACGAATCAGAGTTTATAAAATCCTAGACATGCATTCATGTGTTCCTCTCTCAATGATGGATATACTTGATGATATTGTACGTATAGTCTGCGGTTTAGTAAACCTGCAAGAGCGTATCTGTAAAATATAAGATGCCACACCGTCAATCATGACACTTGTACAATCATGCCCACACACTTATCAGTCATGATTGACAGTGTATGGTAGCCTTAAAATACACAGTGATGTTACATCAAGTTTACTCAAAATAATTCCAATTCTCACATTTTCCTGCTATGCTTATATGTACAGTACTACATGTTGTGTTTTATATACGGTATAACAAAGGTTACATGAAGTTTGCTTTCATATCAAAATAAAACACTGTTTCTCTAATTTGTTGTATTTTATATATCATACCAAAGTTATACTACATTACATTGCCATTGAATGCCAAATGCAAAGTTATTGACACAAATTCATCCTGCATCCTGACTGATCTGAATTCATTCTTCAGTTACTGTACACTCTGCAGAGTTCAAGGAAAACAGTCTTTTCCCAGAAGTTCTGACATTTCAACATGAGATCTTCAGAGTACACTGGGTCATACATAACTTTAACTATCTTCACATTTTTTGTCAGTTCAAAATCAGGGTGTGCTACACAAAAGTAAGCTTGTTTTCTATTTGCTATGTGCATCAGCATTTGCACTTGTGCCAGATGTTTTGCTGCCACACAGCCATCATTCTTTACATATTTACGAAAGTTTTTTTGGGTTGTTGGGCATTTTACTTCCACAATACTTTGTCCATCCTCAGTTATACCATCAGGTGATGCACCCATTACAGGATATCTCGGTGTAAGGAAAATGCCTGTGGGATTAATTTTCCCCAATTGTGATCTAACTTCATTAAGTACACTGTGTTCTAACTTTCTACCCCTTTTCATTGCATCAGTGTCCTTTAGTCTAGCAGCACCAATCACTGACATTACTAATGAGCTGTTTATATTTCCTGAGCTATGAGCTGCATCATAAGCTTTGGAAGCAGTCACACGTGAAAACCTTACAGCGTGCCATAGCGGTGACTTTGCTTGCAAAACAGTACCTTTATTTATGAGATCACACAGCTCATCAGTCATCTTCTGTTTACAATAGAGTAGGAATTGGTCACAATCAGGCTCACCAATTTGGTCTTTTAAAAAATCCTGAAGAAGACGATCAATGCCTAACTCTTCACCTTTATGTGGCTTAAAAGCAAGGTGATCAAAGATGAGACCAGTTGTCCCTTCAGGAGCATTTTCTAATACTGCAGTAAGAAAACTGCCAGAGGCATTATATTCTGTCTTTGTCTTCTTTCTGGGATTTGGTCGAAGTGTTTCCAAAGCAGTTGTCTTTGTCTCCACAGTTACATTAGATAACCGAGCTTTTTTCCAGTATGAGGTAGTTGACGTCACAGATTTCTCCATACTTCGCCTCTGAAGCCAGCCTAAAAATGCTACTGCATGCTTACAGTAACCCTCTGCTGCTGCACAGTCCATGCATTTGGCATCAACAACCTTTTCTGAAGTTTCATCAATCTTGACTACAACACGGTAAGGTTTGGATGAAACTTTGTGCTCAGGTGTTATGCGGCCAACAACTTCACAGATTCCGTCCGCTCGTCTCAACTGCACATACCCAACAGCATCAGTACCATAGTCCACACCAGCAGACCTGAAAAATAATTCTGAAGTGAATGTACAGATTTAAACATATGACTTAGTCATTTGAAATATATTTTTCTTATTGTGTTTAATGTGTGTTGACTGGTTTTTAATGTACGGTAACTTAACACTTATTAAATAAGTAAACTATTGATCTACACTAGTGTAATATTTTTAACTAGAAAAAATATGGCAACTAACCAGAAGTTAAGTAAAGAATACAGGGTAATGTTATCTGATCATGTGTATTGTATTGAAACAGGTAGGCTATGCGATTTCACTTTGGGCCAGCGTAAAGACCTATTCATAAATCCCGTCAGTTTGTCGCAGTTACATCCCAGCTGTTTGCCCCAGTTAGGTCTTGGTTGTTTGCCCCAGTCCATATTATGTCTTTTTAAGTTGAGTTAAGTTGTTATACAGAAATACTGTTCTAAGAGAACCTCCACAGCATGTGTTTATCTGTAACATCATAATGGTTGCAGAAAATTTGTTCAAGTAATGTTGTAAATTTGCCTTGCTTGTTAGACTAGGTTTGGTTAGGTTAGGTTAGTTTAATTTTGGCCTACAAGTTAGACTAGATTTGGTTTAGTTTAATTCAGTTAGATAATATTATTATTATTGTTGTCTCATTACTGCTACTGCAATCTTATTATTATTTTTGTTTCATTATTGCTACTGTAATCTTATTGTATGTATTATTGTTTTTGTTTCAGTATTGCTTCTGTATTTTATTATTATTGTTTCATTATTGCTACTGTATCTTATTATTATTGTTTTTATTTCATTATTGCTACTGTATTTTTTTATTATTGTTTCACAATTGCTACTATTCATTAATGCTACTGTAATTTTATTATTATTTTCGTTTCATTATTGCTACTATAGTTTTAGTATTATTTTTGTTTCATTATTGCTAAGTTACTGTAATTTTATTATTATTATTGTCTCATTATTGCTACTGTAATTTTAATATTGTTTCATTATTGCTACTGTGTTTTATTATTATTATTTTATTATTGCTACTATATTATTATTTTTGTTTCATTATTGCTGCTATATTTTATTACTGTTTCATTATTGTCATTATATTTGTCACTCAATGTATATTATTATTGTCTCACTATTGCTACTGTGATTGGCACCCAATAGGTGTAATAAAATTATCAAACAAAACAAAACACAGCTCACCAAACAACTTCCTTTAGCCTGACAATCCATCACTAACTTACCTACACAAAATGGCATAACTAATTGCTTCTTTTTTTACTGTCCTTACCTCTGCATCTTGACATGTTTCATGGCTGGATGACGGAGCTCTTGAAAGAAATCTACAATCATATAGAGGTCTACTTTTGGTAAGTTTCTATCATCAGCTTTACTGAAGCCTGGTAGTAGTTGACCAACCTTCACAAGCTGCTTGCCCTGCAAATTAAAGTACAACCTCAGTTACCTGCAGTATCTCGATTTCACACTACATGAAAAAAAAATCATATGATGTATACTGTCCAATACATTCATACATTATATTCTCTGAGACCTTACAGCCCATAATCCTTGGAGTCATTTTGGAGCACAAGTTCTTTAAGGTAGTCTCCAGACAAGAGGTGAATTTATGTTGATTTCACACCCTTTGTAATATTTTAACATATTTTTCTCACACCACCACGGTGTACTGTAAACACTTATCAACATACCTGGAGAGCGTAGTTTTGAGCTGGAGTGGCCATAACGACAGAAAACAGTAGATAATAATGCACACCAAGTCTGCACACCAGTGATACCACTCGTCGTCTGTTTGTGTATACAGTCTGACGTCACATCCGTAATGGCGGCTACTTCCCTGCGCCCGCGAAGAATTTAAGTTATCTCTCCATTATCTGGTCAACTGGCTATTTACAGGACGTAATATATGCACCACGTTCTTACTGATACCTGGCATAATGCATTTCCAGATTTTTTCACGAACCAGAAACATGTCCATTGAGAGGACTTCAATGAAAATGCCTTTGAAGACAATGTAACTGTAATGGCCAAAGTTCAGGAAGCCACACAATCAATTCTTAAAGCAGCTGCTCAATTTGGAAATAAAGACTCTTTAGAACCTCTGAACAAGATAATTCAGCGGATGATTTCTGTTCACTCTACTAATCAATTTAACAGTCAGTTACATTGCATTGGGTCTGCAGTGAGGAGTGGTGGGGCTGGCCGTGGCAAGATTCCTTGCCAACCCACGTCAGTATCGAGGAGATCCAATGGGAGGCCAAGGGGAGCAGCTCCTCTCTGTAAGGGACGGCGACCAGCAGGAGCAACAACAGCGACAGCAAAACGTCCCCGCAACTTGGCACAAAATATAAAAAACAATGTAGCAAATGCCAAATCGCATGGTAGTGGTAGTCTGGCACACCGAGAAGTCAACTCGGGCTCTGATTGGCTCTAATTTCTCCTATAGCATATACCCCGTCAAACTTGGGGAATATGCCTCCCGGCCCAGACACCCAACCATCCAACATAGGACGGCCCCTAGAGGGCAGTCCCTCCGGAGGGCAGCACTGTTGGCCCGTACTGGCAGCCTAATGCATGGGAACCATTTAGTCTGGTCTCTCAGTGGCGACCTTACTAGCATGGGAAACTCTCTCTCCCCGAAATCGGGGCAGAGCAGGGGCTGGAGCCCCCTCTAATCTAGCTCACCAGGTCTCAGAGACACACAAGACACACCACCACGTCAAGGCGGTTCCCGTTGGGGGGGGAGAGGTCAACAGGTCACAGAAACTCTCAACCAGGGTATTAATACTGTACACACATTATATTGCCCAGTGCTGTATTTATTATTTTCACATGACAATATACAGATGATAAGAAATTGGAAGAATTGTAATTTTTTTATATTATTATCAATATATCGTGTACAACTGAGGACATGAAAGTATTTATCTAAAATATTCATTTATCTTCTAATGATGTTCAGTACAAATTGAAATACAGTACATGTACAGTCGGCCTCAGGAATTCGTATACACCACTGTGACATCAAGGGTTCGAAACAACTAGAAAATTTAGTACTGGTACATTAATTTATTTAACACCAAACTTTTCTAGTAATGTTATTTGGCTAATACTTGATTCAGTCAGCAGAACAATGCCTACAGTATGTACAGATTAAAGACCCCTTTTAACCAATGCTCTGTATAGCACAGTCCCTCTCTGTAATAACGTACTCTTGTGATATCAGGTCAGCCCCAGCAGATACACAATACACATATTCATGAAAATAATCACCTAAACTAATTTTATATTTCAATTGAGCATTAATTTTTTTTTTTTCACATCACAATATACAGGTACAGTATTACACGACCCCTTCTGGAGTGGATACAGAACAATACACTGGTTCCATCACGTAGTTGTTCCAAGGCGGGGAAGGAACGAGTCTAGTTTATTGCAGTGAAGTATTTGGAGTATTTAAACCCTGTGTTTGGAGTAATAAACCCTGCAGTAAAAAAAGCTCACTCTTTGTGGGATAAGGCACTCCCAGGACACAATTTTTATGCTTCTAACAACATCACAGTCTTAATACTCAGAACAGAATGTGCTTCCTAAGTGCAATCATAAGTCAAATATTTGCTCCTACATCAAAAGGTTGAACAATGGCCAATGCAACCTCACTTATACTATAACTACTACTGTACTGTGTTTAGTACATGCAAATTCTGAGCATTAACATGTCATGATAATCATCCTTAAAAAAAAAAAGCAATGCTGCATGTAGCTGCATATTTCCATGGCATCACTGATACTAATTAAAGTGAACCTGGTTATCAGTCAAGCTTGCGTTTATCCTTGGAAGAGCAGAGGCATCTATAGAGAGCTTGTAGCAGGCAGGAAATGACCCAAACCAGTAACACTGCCATGCCCACCACTGCTGCCCACACATCAACATTATACAGTTCCACCCTGTTGTAAAAAAAAATTGAATTAATGTTTTAAAATATTACAGAAACTCTAGCATCCTTGCTACAGATTTACCACCTGGCAGTGTATAGTAGCTTACCTCTGGAATGAAAAAAAAAAAACAATACAAAAAATACTGTATAGGTATTGACACGAAAAAGAATAACAGCACAGAAATAATATGTATTAAATTCTGGTACCTGTTGAGAAAATATAACCTCAGGGTTTAGTGTATCTACTGTATATCAACTACTGATGAATATGGCTGTGTACTGTGTTTGTATTCCAAAATGAAGATACAGTATAATTGGTCATTTAAAGTAAAGGATTACTGTATTAAGGATTTAAATGAGAGAATATCAATAAGATAGTACAGAAAGATATTAGTGATGTTTGATATGTTTGTCACTAATCTATCTTCAACTGGACCATAGAAAGCAAGCTAGGGTAATGTGAGAATAATTCACTTCCTTCTTATCCTACAGTTCAATATCCAATATCCAACCTCTCAGTCTGCCTTCAGACATAAAGGGACCCTGTGATGTAGTCAGAAAATTGGAGTTATATGAGTCCTTCAAATATTGCCACGAAACACTACCTATATGGAAAGAGCTTGTTTCGTGGCATAGTCAGGAGGAATCAGAAGCCACCCTCTCTTATACACGATCACAGGGTCCTTAAGAGGCCATAAAGCCTGTGAACCCTCGCCCCCTTTTCTCTCAATCGCCCTTAACACCTCCCTCACCCAACCCTCCACCCTCTCTCATTCTGGGATATGAATGTTTCGAATCTTTTAACTTGATTATTCGAATTTTTGACTGGCCCAACATTGGCAACACCAGGGGAGAAATGCGAAAGTGGAGCCAAATGTAGTTAAGTTGAGGGCAGCACAAAATAATAACATGAAAAGTAAACATACTTATGCAGCTTTTTTTTTTTTTTTTTTTTTTTATTCATTGCGCCGTAGCGTCAGTCAACAGGCAGACAACAATACACAAGGGTAGGCAGGACTCATGAGAATCCAATAACAACACACACACACACATCACGAAAACATAACAGAATGAAGCACAAGCATACAGGCAAATAATGACCAACTTAAATCCACCAAAACAAGGGTGGCATACCAGAAGTTCCTCCAGAACATGATGGTTCAGCAGGTGTCGACAAACTACATCAAGTGGCAGGCCCCGGGGCAGCAAGTGTCGGACAGTGGGGCAGGCCAGGCAATAGTGCTCTATAGTGTTAGCACGAGGCACTCGACACAAGCGACACTCGGTGAAGGAAGGCTCACCCTGCATCCCAGCAACCTGCCACGGTGGCCGGTATCCAAGCCTCAAACAAGCAGAGACTACATTGTGCCTCCGAACCATGAGGCCTCGACGACGGTAGGAATATTTGTGATGGCAGACAGTCTCGTAATGGGTGATGGAGATGCTGAAGGGCCTCTCTGCATCCCTGCATCGCCGTACAGGGTGGAGAGCGGCGGAGCGAATTCTATAAAGGTAATATGTCAGGGAGAGAAGACGTCCAACATCACGACGAGGCAGATGGCAGGCTTCCTTTGCGAGTCTGTCAATTGTACCATTGTGACGTAAACCTACGTGGGATGGCACCCATTAAAAATTTGACAGTCAAGTTACGATGACGAAATACGGCCAAAAACAATAAAATCTGCTGAATAACGGTAGAGTGTGTGGGCTGAACAATAGAAAGGGAATGAAGGGCAGGTTTGGAATCACAAAAAATGGCAGAATTCACTCTACGTTGACAATCAAGACTAGCAGCATCCAGAATAGCATACAGTTCACACAATGTTGAGCTAGAGTGGTTACAGAGATGACGGCCAACCCAGCCCCCTAGAGGTGACTTCAGATCAGGTGAGAAAATGGCACAACCTGTTGTACCATCCACCTGCAATGAGCCATCAGTGTAGAGGCAGTATGGATCTGTGATGGAGGACGTCACTGTTTCTATGTGTTCCAGAGCCAACTGCCGCTGTAGAGAAGGCAGTTCCGACTTGGAGGTAGGTGTGGAGCTCACATCAGGTGTTGGTAGCATCCACGGAGGGAGCCCTGGGGGGACGTCTGCCACCATTATATCTATATTAAGACTATGGAGCATAGAGGAAACAGACCTTATAAGAGTACATCCAGCAGACAGTATGGGAGGGACCGGGTAGTTTGGTCTAAGAGAAATCCTGACTAACTGAGAGTAATGGGGTGAAAGATGTGGGAAATGGAGGCACTTGACAGTGAAGGAAGTAACATTACAATAAATTCTCTCGACTAATGGGGGAAAACACAACTCACGCTGCATGTTCACTATCCTGGTCGACATTGGACACCCGAGAATTATTCTCATTGCTCTATTCTGAAATTTTTCTAAAGTTTCCAGAGTAGCCCAAGGAAGTTGAATCAAAGCATGGGAGAGGTAATCAACAACTGAACGGATAAAAGCAATATAGATGGTCCTGGCTACTGGGATGGAGATGCCCGAGGAGTTGTTAGAGAGCCATTGAAGTAGTGTAAGTCGGCGCTGGAGATGACCCAATATGTGCTGGACAATGGGATCGTCTTGAGGTATGGCAGGGTCAATTGGCCAAATATTGACTGGAGCGCCCAGGTAGCGGTACTGGGAACACATGGAATGACAGTCCCTCAAATAGTAAACACTGGCCCAGCTTGAGGAAGGTGGCAGGTTAATATTCTGCTCTTATCTGGTGAGACAATAATGCCACAGTGATAGGAGGCCACAGAGAAAGAGTTAAGAAACCGCTGGAGATCCCTTAGTGAGGTAGAATGAACACAGATATAATCAGCATAGCACGTAGTTCCAGGAATATCAGGGAGAGAAGCCAGCAGCGATGCATTAGAATATTAAATAGCAATGGGCTGAGAACACCCCCGTGTGGCGTACCAAGATGAAAACTGCGCAAAGGACTAAGCTCACCACTGAAAATCACACTGGAGGTCCTGTTACTCAGGTAACCCCGAATCCACCGTAGTAGATTACCCTTTATCCCAAGTCAACCAGTTGATCCAAAATGACGTCTCTATTAGCAACATCGAAGGCACTTCGAAGGTCAATGAAGGACACTACACTGTCCCTGGAAAGACGAGAGTACAGGCTCGTGGTACACAACCGTCACGAAGACAAAGATTGTACAGTCAAAGTAGAGGGTTCCCAGGAACTTGTTGAAGTAGTTGCAGCATAAGTAATTCCATCATCACCAAGGGAAGAAGCTCTACCCCGAGAAAGAGCATGGCGCAACTCCTCCTCAGTTATCTCCTCTGCATCATCATCATCATCTTGCAACAGAGCAGACATTAAACGTAGCCGATGGACAGCCACACGGGAAGCGAGTGCATCTTGTATGTGGATGGGTAGACTGGCTGGGGTAGATTGTTCTGACCAGGCATCAACAAGTTGTTGGGCATAGTCGTCGGGAGTGTGATGACGAGCAGTGGCCGGTGTCTTTTTAACAACCCAATGGATAAGGTGCCACATAGAAGCCACACTTGTTTGCTGGTTGATGCTGTCCATGAACCGCTGCCAAGACTCAGTGTGAGCACACTTCTGCAGGGCAACTAAAGCATTCCTAAAAATCTGGTAACGATGGAGCAGGTCCGGGGTTGGGTTGGCTTGAAACAATAGGCCATCACATTCAGCCTCCTCCTTTGCCTCCTGTATACGTGCATCCAGCGTCCAGGAGTGGGCAGTATGGCGATGCTGGAGGTGTGGCTGGGAGACGTATAGTCTATAAAAGTCATGAGTAGCAGATACAAGATCCGAGTACAACTGTTCAGCTGATATGTCAAATGTAGGTAATACATGGGCCATAAATAAGATGTAAGTTGGGCAATATTTAGGGGGCACAGCAATACGCAAACGAGTGGCTGAAGCACTTGACCCAGCAGGTAGAGAATAATGAAACTGAAGAGACGATGTCATCAGAAAATAAGTCTGGCACGGAGGAGCACAGGACCTGAGATGCTATCAAGCCAGATGAGAGGATGTAATCCAGAGTACCTCCTCGGCAATGAGTTGCACTGCCAGTGTCACAGCGTGTCAGATGATGCTTGCAGATGTATGAAAGGAGACAAACACCATTAAATTTAATAGAGCCAGAACCATCCCCCAAATCAGAATGCCAAGCATTAAAATCTCCCATATACACCATACCACGCACTGGTGGATAAGGAAGAGCCTCAAAAATGAGTCTATCTGGGGCAAAATTGACATTACATAATTGGAATACTCCATTCCCAGGTAGAACCTCAAATAACTGAAAGGTCATGTCAGGATCAGTGGAGGTACGGAGAAGGCGATGTGGCAAGGAGCTATGTATGTAAGTCAGGAGACCATTCCTTACCAGATGAACATATGGCACATAACCTGAGAGAGGAGGAGCTTGCCCAGCAGCGAGCGGCCGTCCTGGAAATGCTTCCTGGAGAAAAATAACACTGGGATGATGACGAAAAACATAGGCCTTGAGTTGAGTGAGCTTAGCATAACTGGTGATACCACATACATTCCAGGAGATGACATCCAGTCGGCAATCACTAGCGAACTCCGTATTTGGAGGTAGAAGTCCGGTGAGTGGGGGCAGATGAGCGATCTGGAGAAGAAGATGGACCAGGAGAAGGGACTGACACGAAATGCTTTTGAAGGCGAGATGCAACAGTATCCATCTTTTTCGGTAATGGTAGTGACAGTTGGGATGATGGCCAGCTGAGCCTCGATCAAGGTGGAAAGCTTGGAGTCATTGGCAGCCTGAGCGGCAACCAGCCCATCAATCCTGGCTTCAAGGGCAGAAAAGCGGTTCTCAAGAGCCGTACATTGTGCCATGAGGGTAGCAACAGACTTGCGGAGGGCCAGGTCCGGAAGCGAGGCAGGGCTGGTAGGAGGAGCAGACTGGGGAGGTGGTGGTGGCAGAGCAATAGTAGAGACACGAGCCTGGACCAGACGTCGAATACATCCATGCCACACGTTAACCCCTGGCTGAAGGCATCGTGGACACTTCTATCGAGACGTATCCTCAGGAGGTGAAGGCTCAGAGGTGGAGGCAGCTGGACGTGATGGTTCACCCCTGACAGGACACGTCTTGGAATCATGGTCGGTGGCACACCATGCACACTTCGGCCTAGCAGAACAGTACTGGGAGATATGCTCAACTCCCCAGCACCGGTAGCACCAAGGCTGGTCATTATGAAGCTTCCTCACCTTACACGGTGGAAGACAGGAGAGGAAATCAAAGGAAATCTCATTTGGAGGTGGATCGGGTTGACTCCAGACAACACTATGGCTATTGGGGGAACCATCTTGGAAAAAACGATGGGTAGAGTACACACCAGGGTATCCTTTAGCAAGTTTCGGGTCAACATCAATAGGAAAACGGGTGAGGATGTAGGTGGGGAACTTACGAGGCCTGTCGGGTGAGTCTTCAAGAATGAGAGCCAGAGACAAAAATTCACCAGCCTTGACTCTATCAATGATGTCCTGACGCTTCCTAGAGATGTAGACAAACCGGGAGGTGACAGCAGCCATCTTGACTTCAGCCAGTTCACGCTGCAGCTGGAAGGCCCTGTTGACATCAGACAACCAACGTAACTTTTGTGTGGGTAGATGGGTTCCCAGAGAAGGAGAGCTTGACATAGGCATTTCTTGGGGCAAAAGCAGGAAGGTTGGACGAGGGCAAGGAGTTGGTATACAAAGAAGAAACACCAGGGTGAGGCAGAGAAGGTACGTCATGCACAGCGGAAACACCCTTCTCAGTCTTGGCAGCCGGAGGCTAACAGTCCACACCATCGGAATCCTGCAAGGAGTCTGACGAGGCATCAACGGGTTGCTTGGTAGAGGTTGAGGGCTGCAACCTGAGCTGCGGAGTGACTGAGGAGAGGACGGGAGGGTTGCGAGAAGGCAGCTCAGGCCAGTGATCCTCGATAGGAGACTCATCCTCCTTGGAAATGACCAAGTCAGCCTCCAGGCAGAAAGCCACATCCGAATCCGCGCTCTCCATCAGGCCAGGCAAGGCCTAGATGGGAAGCGAACAACTGATCACACACGAACATACACACACAAAACCACAACAAAACAAACAAACCACAAACAGCAATACCACAAACAGAAAAAAAAAAAAAACGAGATAGAACAGATAAACAACACCTAGAACACCACAGAAACAACAACACACAAACAAGAAAGCAGAAACAACACAAACAACAATACAGGCAGAGCTCCAGGAATACGTCTTCACTCCATTAAGGTTGGGGTGAGACTGACTTATGCAGCTATAACATGTTGACTGGCTGACAGCATTGTAAAGTCACTAAGGATAACTTGTTCAAAGGCTTTAAAGAATACTATAATAGGATGGAAACTAGAAAAGATTATTCCTTGATTATCTTTAGAGTGCAGTACAGTACTTCATTCACTATTTACTCCTCAAGACAAATTTCCTATTAGGAAGTGCCCAGTACAAATACTCATTACAGTAGAGTACTTCCATGTTTCTACCTTTCTGACATATACTCAAATAGGTAAGTAATTAATATAATGTAGTTAATAAAGGTAGTGTAGTGTACTGTACTGGGTATATAGAGATGACAATGATTGATTGATTGATATTAGGCGCCGCAGCAGCGAGGTCATATAGCGCCAGCATGCAAAGCTTACAAGGCGCAATCAACAGCTCAACTCGCGTATGGAATAAGGCCTTTCAGCTCCTTACATGGCGTTATTGTTTCATTCCAATACCAAATAACAGCGTGAGTTGCCGTGAGTTGCTGCGAAAAAAAAAATCAACCCTTATTTGGTAAGCAGAACAAATATAGACAGGTCCCGTCTATATCTCGTATTTGTAATACTTATACTATAGTTTGTCACGTAACCGTTATTTACAGTATTATATAACAATGTAGTTATTTACTAAAAAATTGTTTATTTTTTAATATTTTGCACCGGCTTTGCATTATCCAGAAGTGCTCTCTACCGTGGACCTGAGGGACTAGTTTGGAAAGCACCCCATTAAACTGTCTAATATAAAAAGCTACTATGACATACTTTGTAGAGTAATAAAAGAGTGAACTACATAATAGATGGGTGAAAAATGAATCCACATATTAAGCACTGACTAACTGGCATAATTAAGAACCCTGTGATTGTGTATGATAATTGGAGGCTTCTGATTCCTACTGACCATGTCTCAAAACAAGCTCCTTCCATATAGGTGTGTGTGTGTGTGTGTGTTGTTTCGTGGCAATATTTAAAGGATTCACTAACCTCCAATTTTCGGACCACATCACAGGGTCCCTTAACCTTACTCGTACAGCTGGCGGCAAAAGTCCGGTCCCCACATACATCTGCCAAGACATAAAGTCAATATGGAAATATCGGCTTTACAGACACATAAACTGAAAAAATAAGGACAAGTGTGGAAGACTGAGGGTGATGAGAATTCTCGTCAAAGCAGTTTATAAATTTGTGCTGTCCTTAACAAACTAGTTTCGGGCTGGCAACACTGACTGGGTGAGAGCCAAGGGACTACCTCCAGGCCCCAGCCCAGCCAGCCAGGCATTCCAACCACCTCCACTGAGTTTGACTACAGCAGTGAGGGTGGGAGGACATATTTTCATCACTCCTCTTTTCCTTTAATTACCATATGCTGTATGTACAGCTCCGGACTGAATTTCCTGGTACAGTCAGCACTGCCAACGCCTGTTTATCTGGGGTTCAGAGTCTGAGTATCTCGACTCACTTGTCTGAGGCACAGAGAGAGAGGAGGGGGGGGGGGGCGGTTGAGGAAAAGGGGAGAGGGAAATTGAAAAGGTATCGGGGGTAGATATCCCTCTCCACGATGATAGCCATTCATTCTTATTCATATGTGTTTAACGACGGAACAGGGTAGAGGAAGAGAAGTAATAGCTTAAAAAAAATATTTGACACAACATGAAATTGGAAAAATCTTTGGGATACCAACTCATTATATAATATTTTAGTAAATACTTATAATCAAAATATGAACGTCACTGCAGCACGTCAATAAAGTGCTACTCATAATATATTATAAGGTTTACTGTCATATAACACGTAATGTGGATAATTATTGTATAGTAAGTAAGTAGGCTTCTTTCCAGTTCTGTTTAACCGACTGTGTGTGAGGTGAATTTTATTATATCAGCCTGATCAGCAGGATATTTATTCCGACTGAAATAAACAAGCATAATTAAATTTACCAACTTGCATGTCCTAATGGATTTATGGCCAGAGTATATATACGAATTTATGGACGTTAAGAAATGTCCACTTGTCGCCCGTTAACCAATCTCTTCACAACATAATAGCCTAACCTTATTAATTATGTCAGTCGATGTTACAGGGCATAGTCCTACTACTGAATAGATGTAGACAGTAATAGTAAAATTATACCAGCAAGCATGCCCCGGGGTTTTATTTCATGTTATATTACATATTCATGTAAACTATATTTATTTTTCCTCTACGCTGTGATCATAATATAGTGAAATGGAACCCTCCTTAGGCCTAAAAGATTTAATAGAACGAAGGTTGATAGAGAGGACGGGCAGCAAGTATGGAGAATACAGATGAGAACAAAAGAGACAGTTGGAGAGACGAAACAGATTAAATAATCCTAGGAGGACCGGATCGGAATGGTATGGTATTGTATTTGATGCTGGGCAGGAGTCGTGCTTGGGATAAGAAAAAAACACACACACACATGAGACGTGTGATAGAGAACAAGGTAGACTCATTGACGAGGTCTAACAGGGAGGCGACACGACCGTGAGAGAAATACGAAGGGAACGATTGCCGCAGAGAAGCATTCTACTGGGGACACTCAATGAGAAAATATTGGACTGTATCTCGAGTCTGACAGTTCTGGCTGAGTAGGGGAGTTTGTTGGTTGTAAGAGATCCCCTACCCTGTAGTTAGTTGCAAACATCTGAATGGTCACCATCCCCCTACCCCCAACGCCTAATCTGTGTGTGTGTGTTTCAGACAAGCGAGTCAACATACTCGAACACTGAACCCCAGATAAACAGGCGTTGACAGTGCTGATTGTACCAAGAAATTCAGTCCGGAGCTGTACGTATACCGTCAGTGTTATTATATTGCATATTGTGTTGAAAAATGTGATTCTGACATGTTATATAACGAGTGTGAAAACATACTTAAATATGTAAATAGAGTGTAAAAGTGAATTTTGAGTTGTGGTCATTCTGAGCTGGCTACCCATTCAAAAGTTGTCTATTTAGTCTTCACAAGTACATCAGGAGACAGCTAAAGGTTTATAAAAATTTCAATATCTTGCATAAATTATTTTTGTAGCGAGAGAAATGCTCATGCGAGAGAGCTGCCACAGTAGATAAAGGCCCGTGGCTATGTGGTTAATTGCTTACTGGTGTATTAATTTTTCATAGGTTCCCACCCAAATCCATCCACCCACAGATATCAGAACCAAAGAACCGTTTCATTAAAACTCTCTCTGATATAAGAAAACTTTAAATTGCATCTGTGATGCTTTGCTGATCCATTATCCATCAATACTTAGAATAGGTGCAGTGGAAATGAGTCACCTGAAAGGAGCATGTGGACTTACCAGGTGGGATGGAGAAAGTAATGAGTGTGTGTATGAGAGATGTGATATGATTGAAAAAACAATTGGTTTTGAGAGTGAGGTGGTTGAGAGGGTAAACTGTAATATATATTAAGGTGGTTTGGACATGTGGAGAGAATGTAAGATGTGGAGTTTGTAAAGAAGGTGTATGGAAGTGAAGTTGTAGGACCTGGTGTGAGAGGCAGACCTCCGGTAAGATGTTAGAACAGAGTGGAAGAGTATGTAAAGGAGAGAAACATGAGGGGTAGGAAGGGCTTGGCCAAGTAAGGAGGGAGTGTTGGAACAGGGAAAACTGGAGACTCTTCTGCCGTGGCCATCCCCTTGGGGAGAGTTCCCCGGAGGGAACGAGGCGTCAGAGCTATAGATAGATAGATCTATACTTACTGTACCTGGTTTCCATGATCAGCCAGTGCATTGACAATCCCCATGTAGAAATTTGTGTGGCTTTTGGATGATATTGGCCCTAAGAACAATATGCGTCCTGCCTCTACTGCTGGGACACATGACACTCCCACAATCACCAGTAACACAAGCGGCCACCACCTCATCTGCGAAAATATATTAATGTACGATACATCTGGCTTATATAAGAGGCTGTTAACGTGTTCACAAATTTGGAGCACAAATTTGTTTATATGATTCCACAGACTATTCCAAACAACACAACATCACTATTTGTGCTCTTCCTGGTCCTGTTTTCTGACATAGTTTGGAGGAATCAAGGTACTCCAATGTACCAAAAAGTCTATTACCCTATTAATTAAATAAAGAAAGATTGTACTATAACTTTTATTCACTGGCATAGATTACAGTACTATAGTTTACCCGGGGTCTTTTGACAGGTTTCTTATCTTAGATCAACAAAGGCAGGTGTCTTTTAATGTGAAATGATGATAATTTATATCATATTGTATTTCTAGAAAATAAATATAGATACCAGATTATATAACATTCACTGCAGTCAAACTACAGTACTACACTACTAACCCACCATTGGCCTCGATCTGGTGGTACACTCAGATACCATAGTCTCTAGTCCACTTAAATAGAAGCCCGAGATCTGATGCAGGTGGTTTCCGATGACAGCCCACCCAAACCATCACGAGGCTACACACATCTTAAACCAGTCTCGCTCTAACATTTGTGGACTGTGGATGTTCTCATGGCACTCTGCCTGCTTTGTTGTTTTTCTGCATTCTTGTTTGTGTGTTGTTGTTTGTGCATTCTTGTTTGTGCATTGTTGTTTCTATGGTGTTGCTGCTGTTGATTGTCTGTTGTGGTTCTGTGTATTGTTTTGTTGTAATTGTATCTGTGAGTATGGGTGTGTCCCTGGTTGATTAAGTGTTCAGTTGTTCGTATTCAGTTGTTTGCTTCCCATGCAAGCCTTGCCTGGCCTGATGGAGAGCGTGGATTCCTGCTTGGAGGCCGACTTGGCAATGTCAGAGGATGACGAGGCTCCAATTGAGGATCACTGGACTGAGCTGCCCTCTCAAAACCCTCCCCCCCTCTCCTCGGTCACTCGGCAGCACAGGTTGCAGCCATCCACCTCCTCAACCTCTACCGAGCGACCCTTTGACGCCCTGTCCAACTCCTCGCAGGATTCTGATTTGTTGTTAAAATGACGCTGGCCACTGCTCATCATCACACTCCCGCCGACTATGCCCAACAACTTATCAATGCCTGGTCAGATCAATCTACCCCAGCCAGTCTACCCATCCACATACAAGATGCACTTTCTTCCCGTGCTGCTGTCCATCGGCTACGTCTAATGTCTGCTCTGCTGCAAGATTATGACGATGATGCAGAGCAGATAACTGAGGAGGAGTTGCACAGTGCTCTCTCTCGGTGTAGAGCGTCTTCCCCTGGTGATGATGGTATTATTTATGCTGTGCTGCGCCTACTTCAACAAGTTCCTGGGAACCCTTTACTTCGACTGTACAATCTTTGTCTTCGTGACGGTTGTGTACCACGAGCCTGGACCAGCAGCACAATAATACCCATCCCTAAGACGGCACTGCGAAGTTCAGGCCTAATTCTCTTACTTCCTGTTTTTGTAAGGTTATGGAGAGAATCTTACTCAATCTTCTCATGTACTGACAGCAGGATCCCCTTTCTCTATGGCTGTTTGGTTTCCTTCCCCAGCGGAGCATACACCACTGCCTAGTCGACCTGTACTCTCGCCTTTCAAGGGATAGTGTGGTGGCCTTCATTGACCTTCGATGTTGCTAATAGAGACATCATTTTGTATCAACTGGTTGACTTTGGGATAAAGGGTAATCTACTATTAATATTAT
The DNA here is from genome assembly GCA_033782935.1 of Petrolisthes cinctipes. Lineage (NCBI taxonomy): Eukaryota > Metazoa > Arthropoda > Malacostraca > Decapoda > Porcellanidae > Petrolisthes > Petrolisthes cinctipes. The sequence continues at coordinate 133,773 of JAWQEG010000562.1, forward strand.
TATTAAAATAGACCAGAGACACAAAGCTGGGAGAGAATGCAAGCATTCTATCAATCCGAGGACCCCAACCCCATGAATCCAACATGAAGAAAAGAATACAGATTAGAGAAAAAAAGATGAGCAGTTAGCTTAATAAAAACATATTAGCCCTACTCTTGAAGCCAGCCAGTCCTACACCATCAAAGACAGATTCACCAAGGCCATTCCACAGAGACACCGACCTAGGGACAAACGAGTACTGACAGGTTCAACAGCGTGGCAATACTTAAGCATACATATGGGAGTCCAATGCACCACGAGTGACATGAGCAGGAACATACAGAGGTGGCAGAGAGGAATTAAGAAGATGCAGCACATTACTTCTGATCTTGAACAGCATGCACAATGATGCAACAGAACGACGGTGACTCAGATTACAATCAAGTAAACCGCCGATCAGAAAATAAGCATTGGAAACAATCCTATCCAGCAACTTGAGATGGCAATCAGCTGCTGAACACCACACTGGAGAACAGTATTCCAACAGAGGCAACACAAAGGAGTTGTAACAACACAGTAACAATGAGTGATCTCCGAACATACTCCAAGCTACACGCATTATACCCAACTTCTGGGAGACAGACCTTGAAATTGACCGAACATGCCTCTCAAAAGTCAGCTTGGCATCAAATGTAACTTCCAGAATAACTAATTTCGCAGATCTCTCCAATACAATCCCATCAAGAATCAAGGGTGGCGACAAAGGAAACACCTTGTGAGACCTAGAGACGACCATTGTCCTAGTCTTGCCAGCATTCAACCTCATACCCCACAACCTTCACCAATCACTAATCCCATCCAGGTCACGATCCAATGACTGAGCAACAGAAATCCTGGCACCAAGGGTCGGCACAACAGCAATGAGAGTGAAGTCATCTGCATAACCATACAGGTCATTCTCCAAGATGTTAAAGAGTTCAGAGGTATACAGTAGGAACAACAACGGCCCTAAGACACTACCTTGGGGCACCCCAGACACTAATTCTACGTTTCACTCTGCATACCATCCACAACAACATACTGGGATTGAGCAGTGAGGAATTGCGACAAGACAGACAGGACTGAACCACCAACACCAACAGAGCGAAGTCTGTAGAGGATACCCAGATGGTTTACCCTATCAAACGCGGCAGAAAAGTCAAGTTGCACCAGTCTAGCCTCACGACCCAACTCCAAAGCATTCTGCAGTACATGAGAGACACACAGAAGTGCATCACATGTGCCAAGGCCCCTTCGATATGCAAACTGTGAGGGTGGGAATACACCATTATGTTCCATGAAGTTACCTAAACGCACAGCCACCATCCTCTCAAACACCTTAGACAACACAGGAGTGATGGAAATCGGCCTGTAATCGCCAACTAAAGATGAAGGAGGGCCCTTGGGAATTGGGGTAACATTAGCAGACCTCCAACATTCAGGAAAACTACCAAGACGTAGTAGTCTCCTGAAGACAACACTGAGGCGGGGAGCTAGGACATCAGCCGTCTGTTTAAAGAACAGAGGAAACATTCCCAAGGGGTCAATACCACCATAAGGAGTTTTTTAACTTCCCTTGACCTAAAGGCAAATGAGGAGAGACCAGGACAGGGGTGACACGTGGAGGGCAATTCTACAGACTCCCTAGACTGCTTGCTATCAAAGTGAGCTGCAAGCAATGCAGCCTTACCACCGGGCTCATACACCAGGCTACCACCGTCACCAACCAAGGAGGGGAGTGAAGAGTCAGACCCGAATACAGCACTCTTCAAAGTAGACCACCATTTATGTAGGCTGAGCATTTAGCAACACATCCCTGGCTCCACTATTGAACTGCTGCTCTGCCTCTGCATAGACACCATTAGCCATTTTTTGGCAGTCAATAAACTCATCCCACTTTGCTCTGCAACGATCACGCATCCACCTACGATAGGCACCCTGCTTAAGATCAAACGCGGTCCTACACTCATCAGTAAACCAAGGAGCATGACTATTGTGCACACGAATGATCTTCTTAGAGACATATTGCTCAATTACCATAGACAAATGCTGATTCAGCAACTCTACTGGATTATCAGCAACATGCAATACATGCCATGGAAACCCAAGCACAGCACCATAAACTGCATCCCAATTAACACGATTCCTCAGAAGCACTTCCCTCCTCACACACAGGATTGGAACTGATTGGGCAGTGGAAACCTTCACAGAGAGAGAAGAATGATCTGAACGTCCAATTGGTGCGACCACAGCTACTGCCACCAGATATGGAACATCAGTCATCACCAGGTCAAGGGTTTCACCTCTCACATGGGTTGGACCAACAACCAATTGGTAACAGCCAGAGACAGATGAAAAATCCAACGCAGCAACACCATGACGAGTCGTTATTGAGGACCCTAGCCATTCCTCATGGTGCACATTGATGTCACCCATAAAGACAAATAATGCACGACTGTCCTCCGCTTGCACCCTAGCCATTGATGTTAACAAACAGTCATATATACCATCCTCCAGATCTGGGTTTCGATACAAGCTGTAAAGATAAAAGTTAAACCGTCTCCCACATACTCTCAAAACCATCATCTCACAGCAACCACATTCAAACTTTTTCTGTCTAAAACAACCGAAACCATCACCAACGTAAGCGGTTAACCCACGAGACAGTAGCAACTCCCCACGGTACAGCAGAACAGGTCGACCAAAACCAGGAATCCGTAATTCCGACTGATGATTCCTGTCAGAGACTAGAATCTCAGAGCATAACAGTACATCATAATGGGGGGCCGCCACAGTCAAATCAGCAAAATTCCCAGATAAACCACGCACATTCGAGCAAAGTACTCTGCAGCACCGAGGAGGAGGACGCCTCGGACCCGGGTTCAACTCCCCATCCGGAAACCTAAGTTTCAGGCAAACAAAAAATAGCAGATAGAGAAAACCCATAAAACTAGATTTTTGGATGCATAACACAGAATCAAATAATACTAGAGGGGCAGTAACGATGGTAAAGAAGCCGCCACCACCAACTAGTCCCATAACCCTGCCCAAACAACATAGGATTGGCGGGAAAATAATGAGGAAAAAATAGAAAGAGGAAGTGAAGCATACGCCAAGCCCCGTATGGAAGGGAGTGGAGAGAGTTGGAGGAAGATAAGGCTTGTGACTATGGCTTCAACTCTAAACCTCCTCTCGGGGATGCCGTCCTCTGAACCAGGACAACCCAGTGCCCCCAACATTCCCAACTCATACGCCTCACCCAAAATGCAAAAAAGACATTGCACATAGGTGAACCGGTGGTACAGGAATGTTAAGATGAAATATACTGGCCACCGCGGGTAAAATTTGGGGTAACCTCCGTAACAGGACCTCCCGTGTGTTTTTCAGTTGTGCGGTCAGTCCTTTGCACAGTTTTCATCTTGGTACGCCGCAAAGGGGGTGTTCTCAGTCCATTATTATTTAATATTCTAATGCATCAGCTGCTCATTTCTCTCCCTGATATTATGTGCTATGCTGATTATATCTGTGTTCATTCTACCTCACCAAGGGATCTCCAGCGGTTTCTTGACTCCTTCTCTGTGGCCTCCTCTCACTGTGGCATTATTGTCTCACCAGATAAGAGCAGAATATTCACCTGCCGCCTTCCTCAAGCTTGGCTAGTGTTCACCATTGGAGGGACTGTCATTTCCATGTGTTCCCAGTACTGCTACCTGGGCATATTAGTCAATATTTGGCCGGTTGTCCCTGCCATACCTCAAGACCATCCTATTGTCCAGGACTTGTTCAGTCGTCTCCAGCGCCGACTTACAGCACTTCAATGGCTCACTAATAACTCCTTTGGGCATCTTATTTCTAGTAGCCAGGACCATCTATATTGCTTTTATCCGTTCAGTTGTTGATTACCTCTCCCCAGCTTTGATTTAACTTCCTAGGGCTACTCTGGAAACTTTAGAAAAATTTCAGAATAGAGCAATGAGAATAATCCTTGGCTGTCCAATGTCGACCAGGATTTCTCTTAGACCAAACTCCCTTGTCCCTCCCTTACTGCCTGCTGGACGTACTCTTATAAGGACTGTTTCCTCTATGCTCCATAGTCTTAACCCCTTAGGAAAGATCAACCGACATGTAGGTGATAAAAAAAATAATGGTTCGCTCCGAATAACCGACATGTCGACGTACCTATAAAAAACTGTAGCGAGTAGCTAGCGAGCTGGCGTTGGTAACGATGGAAAGCTAACGTCCTTGAGAAAAGGTTTGACTGTGGTAGTGGTGTCTGGCAGCTGCGTATGCCAACAAGGACCCTATCTCACCACTACATGGTGTTTTCTTATGTTTCTCGTATCTCTCTGATGTCTACTATACTCCAGGAGAGTCTAGACAGACAAAATTACACTGAAATACGTTTATTATCATTGAAAACCACTTAGACGCATTGTTTAGGTATTTATTTAATTGATTAGAGCGTATGAGGTTTTCTTTCATGCGTTTCAGGGGATACTATTTATTTATTTTCGGACTTTGACGCTCTGTCATACGCAAACACGTACACCTAGGAGGCTCTCGTTTTCAGTTCCTGGTGTGTAAATTCAAGCTCTTTCATTCTGTAAGAACAAAATTTGCCTACATGAAAGTTGAAAATTGACCCCCAGAAGGCGGCTGGGGATGAAAAAATAAAAAAAAAAAAGTCGGTCCTAAGGGGTTAATATAGATATAATGGTTGCAGACGTCCCCCAAGGACCCCCTCCATGGATGCAACAACACGTGATGAGAGCTTCACACCTACTTCCAAGTCGGAACTGCCTTCTCTACAGCGGCAGTTGGCTCTGGAACACATAGAAACAGTGACGTCCTCCATCACAAATCCATACTGCCTCTACACTGATGGCTCATTGCAGGTGGATGGTATGGCAGGTTTTGCTGTTTTCTCACCTGACATGGAGTCACCTCCAGGGTGCTGGCCTGGCTGTCGTCTCTGTAACTGTATGCCATTTTTGATGCTGTTAGTCTTGTTTGTCAACGTGGAGTGAATGCTGCCATTTTTTGTGACTCCAAACCTGCCCTTCATTCCCTCTCTAGTGTTAAGCTCACACATTCTACTGTTATTCAGAAGATTTTAACGTTTTTTACCGTATTGCGTCATCGTAACTTGACTGTCAAATTTTTATGGGTGCCATCCCACATAGGTTTACGTTACAATGGTACAGTTGACAGACTCGCAAAGGAAGCCTGCCATCTGCCTCCTCGTGGTGTTGGACATCCTCTCTCCCTGACATGTTACCTCTCTAGAGTCCGCTCTGCTGCTCTGCTCTCTATACAGCGATGCAGGGATTCAGCATCTCCATCACCCATTACGAGTCTTTATTCCATCACAAATATTCCTACCGTCGTCAGGGCTCATGGTTCGGAGGCACAATGTAGTCTCTGCCCGTGTGAGGCTTGGCTACCGGCCACTGTGGCAGGTTGCTGGGATGGAGTGTGAGCCTCCCTTCACTGAGCGTCACTTGTGTCGAGCGCCTCGTGCTAACACTATAGAGCACTATTGCCTGGCCTGCCCCACTGTCTGACACTTGCTGCCCCGGGGCCTGGCACTTGATGTGGTTTATCGACACCTGCTGAACCACCAGGTTTTGGAGGAACTTCTGGTACGCCACCCTCGTTTTGGTGGATATAAGTAGGTCATAATGTAAATATTTGTCTGTATTCTTGTGCTTTATTCTATAATGTTTTTGTGATGTGTGTTTGTGTGTGTGTATGTGTGGTTGTAGTCATTGGATTTGCATGTGTCCCGCCTACCCTTATGTATTGTTGTCTTTCTGTTGATTGACGCCACGGTGCAATGAATTTAAAAAATATAAAATAAAAACACACACATCTTAAACCAATATAGGCTTTGGGTGGGCTGTCGTCCAGAATCCAACTACTTCAGATCTCGGGCTTCAACTTAGGTGGGCTAGAGACTATGGTATCTGAGTGTAGGCTGTGTAGACACTATGATGTACTCAGAAAATTGGAGATAAATAAGTCCTTCAAATATTGCCACGGAACACACACACCTATATAGAAGGTTCATATTTTGTGGCATGGTCAGGAGGAATAAGAAGCCTCCAATTTTCATACACGATCACAGGGTCCTTAAGATTATGGGATTGTAGGTACCGTCTCGGACAGAACTCTCTAGACTAAATATCATCGTATAAGGTAATATGCACTCCGAGTGGTTTTGTGGTAAATAAAACTGTGTTTTTGATTGTCTGAGACCCATCGAATCTTACTGTAAGATACAGACGATTTAATTCTCCCTGTTAGTACTGAGGTTAGAGGATAACAATGCTACCTTAACAAAGGGAAAAAAAAAAAAAAAAAAAACGTAATATTGTGTAGTATCAGTCGACCACAAATGCAAGCATGAGGAATTGTTCTTTCATGATTCGGTGACATGGAACATTATCACACACATACACACCATGAAAATCAGGAGTGTTGTCGAAACATTTCTTGAGAGTGGGTGATCATAGTATGCAGTACTTTGTGCAGGCATAACCGTTGTGTGTGTTTTTTTTTTTTAATTAATTGCGCCGTAGCATCAATCAACAGGCAGGCAACAATACATACGGGTAGGCGGGACCTATGAGAATCCAATGACTACAGCCACACATACACATACACACGCACACACACACACATCACGAAAACATAACAGAATGGAGCACAAGCATACAGACAAATATTTACATTATGACCTATTTAAATCCACCAAAACGAGGGTGTCGTACCAAAAGTTCCTCCAGAACCTGATGGTTCAGCAGGTATCGACAAACCACATCAAGTGGCAGGCCCCGGGGCAGCAAGTGTCGGACAGTGGGGCAGGCTAAGCAATAGTGCTCTATAGTGTTAGCACGAGGCGCTCGACACAAGCGACACTCAGTGAAGGGAGGCTCACCCGGCATCCCAGCAACATGCCACGGTGACCGATAGCCAAGCCTCAAACGAGCAGAGACTACATTGTGGAGGCCTCGACGACGGTAGGAATATTTGTGATGGCAGACAGCCTCGTAATGTGTGATGGAGATGCTGAATGGCCTCTCTGCATCCCTGGGTCGCCGTACAGGGAGGAGAGCGGCGGAGCGTACTTTAGAGAGGTAACATGTCAGGGAGAGAGGACGTCCAACACCACGAGGAGGCAGATGGCAGGCTTCCTTTGCGAGTCTGTCAACTTTACCATTGTGACATAAACCTACATGGGATGGCACCCATAAAAATTTGACAGTCAAATTACGATGACGCAATAAGGACAAAAACGATAAAATCTGCTGAACAATAGTAGAGTGTGTGGGCTGAACACTAGAGAGGGAATGAAGGGCAGGTCTGGAGTCACAAAAATTGGCAGCATTCACTCCACGTTGACGAACAAGTCTAACAGCATCCAGAATGGCATACAGTTCACACAATGTTGAGCTAGAGTGGTTACAGAGACGACGCCCAACCCAGCCCTCTGGAGGTGACTCCATGTCAGGTGAGAAAACGGCACAACCTGCTGTACCATCCGCTTGCAATGAGCCATCAGTGTAGAGGCAGTATGGATCTGTGATGGAGGACGTCACTGTTTCTATGTGTTCCAGAGCCAACTGCCTCTGTAGAGAAGGCAGTTCCGACTTGGAAGTAGGTGTGAAGCTCACATCAGGTGTTGGTAGCATCCACGGAGGGGGACCTGGGGGAACGTCTGCCACCATTATATCTATATCAAGACTACGGAGCATAGTGGAAACAGACCTTATATGAGTACGTCCAGCAGGCAGTATGGGAGGGACTGTGTAGTTTGGTCTAAGAGAAGTCCTGACTAACTGAGAGTAATGGAGTGAAAGATGTGGGAAATGGAGGCACTTGACAGTGAAGCAAGTAACACTAGAATAAATTCCCTCCACTAACGGGGGAAGACGCAACTCACACTGCATGTTCACTATCCTGGTCGACATTGGACAACCAAGAATTATTCTCATTGCTCTATTCTGAAATTTTTCCAAAGTTTCAAAAGTAGCCCTGGGTAGTTGAATCAGAGCAGGGGAGAGTTAATCAACAACTAAACGGATAAAAGCAATATAGATAGTCCTGGCTACTGGGATGGAGATGCGCGAGGAGTTGTTAGTGAGCCATTGAAGTGGCGTAAGTCGGCGCTGGAGACGACCCAATAAGTCCTGGACAATAGGATGGTCTTGAGGTCTGGTAGGGACAATCCGCCAAATATTGACTGGTGCGCCCAGATAGTGATACTGGGAACACATGGGAATGACAGTCCCTCCAATGGTGAACACTGGCCGAGCTTGAGGAAGGCAGCAGGTAAATATTCTGCTCTTATCTGGAGAGATAATAATGCCACAGTGAGAGGAGGACACAGAGAAGGAGTCAAGAAATCGCTAGAAATCCCTTGGTGAGGTAGAATGAACACAAATATCATCAGCATAGCACGTAATTGTAGTTCCAGGTATATCAGGGAGAGAAGTGAGCAGCAGATGCATTAGAATATTAAATAACAGTGGGCTGAGAACACCCCCAAGATGAAAACTGCGCAAAGGACTGAGCGCACCACTGAAAAACACACGAGAGGTCCTGTTACTCAGGTGGCCCCGAATCCACCGTACTAGATTACCCTTTATCCCAAAGTCAACCAGTTGATCTAAAATGACGTCTCTATTAGTAACATCGAAGGTCAATGAAGGCCACGACACTGTCCCTGTTAAGGCGAGAGTACAGGTCGACTAGGCAGTGGTGTATGCTCTGCTGGGGAAGGAAACCAAACAGCCATGGAGAAAGGCGATCCTGCAGTCTGTACATGAGACGATTGAGTAAGATTCTCTCCATAACCTTACAAAAACAGGAAGTAAGGGAAATAGGCCTGAACTTCGCAGTGGCGGGCTTAGGGATGGGTATTATCGTGCTGCTGGTTCAGGCTCCCAGGAAACTTGTTGAAGTAGGCGCAGCACAGCATAAGTAATACCATCATCACCAAGGGAAGAAGCTCTACCCCGAGAGAGAGCACGTCGTAACTCCTCCTCAGTTATTTCCTCTGCATCGTCATCATCATCTTGCAACAGAGCAGACATTAGACGTAGCCGATGGACAGCAGCACGGGATGCGAGTGCATCTTGTATGTGGATGGGTAGACTGGCTGAGGTAGATTGTTCTGACCAGGCATTGACAAGTAGTTGGGCATAGTTGGCGGGAGTGTGATGACGAGCAGTGGCCGGTGTCTTTTTAACAACCCGACGGATGAGGTGCCACATAGAAGCCACACTTGTTTGCTGGTTGATGCTGTCCATGAACCACTGCCAAGACTCAGTGTGAGCACGCTCCTGCAGGGCAACTAAAGCGTCCCTAGACATCTGGTAACGTTGGAGCAGGTCAGGGGTTGGGTTGGCTTGAAACAATAGGCCATCACGTTCAGCCTCCTCCTTTGCCTCCTGTATACGTGCATCCAGCGTCCAGGAGTGGGCAGTATGGCGTTGCTGGAGGTGTGGCCGGGAGTCGTATAGCCTATAAAAGTCATGAGTAGCAGATACAAGATCCAAGTACAACTGTTCAGCTGATGATATGTCAAATGTAGGGAATACATGGGCCATGAATAAGATGTAAGTCGGGCAATACTTAGGGGGCACAGCAATACACAAACGAGTGGCTGAATCACTTGACCCAACAGTTAGAGAATAATGAAACCGAAGAGCAATGTGATCAGAGAATAAGTCTGTGACGGAGGACCACAGGACCTGAGATACATTCAGGCCAGACAAGAGGATGTAATCCAGAGTACCTCCCCGTCAATGAGTGGCACCGCCAGTGTCCCAGCGTGTCAGATGATGCTTGCGGATGTATGAAAGGAGACGTACACCATTACGATTAATAGAGCCAGAACCATCACCCAAATCAAAATGCCGAGCATTAAAATCTCCCATATTAACCATACCACGCACTGTTGGAGAAGGAAGAGCCTCAAGAGTGAGTCTAGCTGGGGCAGAATAGACATTACATAGTTGTAGTACTCCATTCCCAGGTAGAACTTCAAATAGCTGAAAGGTCATGTCAGGATCAGTGGAGGTACGGAGAAGGCAATGTGGCAAGGAGCTATGTATGTAAGTCAGGAGACCATTCCTTACCAGATGAACATATGGCATATAACTTGAGAGGGGATGAGCTTGTCCAGCATCAAGCAGCCGTCCTGGAAATGTTTCCTGGAAAAAAATAACACTGGGATGATGACGAAAAACATAGGCCTTGAGTTGAGTGAGCTTAGCATAACTGGTGATACCACATACATTCCAGGAGATGACATCCAGCCAGCAATCACTAGCAAACTCTGTATTTGGAAGTAGAAGTCCAGTGAGTGGGGGCAGATGAGTGACCTGGAGAAGAAGATGGACCAGGAGAAGGGACTGACTCGAAAAGGTTTTTAAGGCGAGATGCAAGAGTATCCATCTTTTCGGTAAGGGTAGTGACAGTTAAGATGATGGCCTGCTGAGCCTCTACCAAAGTGGAAAGTTTGGAGTTATTGGCAGCCTGAGCAGCAACCAGCCCATCAATCCTGGCTTCAAGGGTAGAAATGCGGTTCTCGAGAGCCGTACATCGTGCCATGAGGGTAGCAACAGACTTACGGAGGGCCAGATTTGGAGGTGAGGCAGGGCTGGTAGGAGGAGCAGACTGGGGAGGTGGTGGTGGCGGTGGTGGAGGGGGAGATGGTGGTGGCGGTGGTGGAGGCGGAGCAATAGTAGTGACACGAGCCTGGACCTGACGTCGAATACATCCATGCCACACGGTAACCCTTGGCTGAAGGCATCGTGGACACTTCCATCGAGACGTATCCTCAGGAGGTGAAGGCTCAGATGTGGAGGCAGCAGGACGTGATGGTTCGCCCCTGACAGGACACGTCTTTGAATCATGGTCGGCGGCACACCATGCACACTTCGGCCTGGCAGAACAGTACCGGGAGATATGCCCAACTCCCCAGCACCTGTAGCACTAAGGCTGGTCATTATGAAGTTTCCTCACCTCACACGGTGGAAGACATGGGAGGAAATCAAAGGAAATCTCATTTGGAGGAGGATCGGGTTGACTCCAGACAACAACAATACGGCTAATGGGGGAACCATCTTGGAAAAAATGACGGGCAAATTACACACCAGGGTATCCCTTAGCAAGTTTTGGGTCAACATCAATAGGAATACGGGTAAGGATGTAGCTGGGGAACTTACGAGGCCTCTCCGGTGAGTCTTCAAGAATGAGAGGCAGAGACAAAAATTCACCAGCCTTCACTCTAACAATGATATCCTGACGCTTCCTAGAGATGTAGACAAACCGGGAGGTGACAGCAGCCATCTTCACTTCAGCCAGTTCACGCTGCAACTGGAAGGCCCTGTTGACATCAGACAACCAACACAACTTTGTGTCCGTAGATGGGTTCCCAGAGAAGGAGAGCTTGACATAGGCATTTCTTGGGGCAAAAGCATGAAGGTTGGACGAGGGCAAGGAGTTGGTATACAAGGAAGAAACACCAGGGTGAGGCAGAGAAGGTATGTCATGCACAGCTGAAGCACCCTTGGCAGTCTTGGCATCAACGGGTCGCTTGGTAGAGGTTAAGGAGGTGGAAGGCTGCAACCTGAGCTGTGGAGTGACCGAGGAGAGGGGGGGAGGGTTGCGAGAAGGCAGCTCAGGCCAGTGATCCTCGATAGGAGACTCATCCTCTTCCGACATGGCCAAGTCAGCCTCCAGGCAGGAAGCCACATCCGAATCCGCGCTCTCCATCTGGCCAAGCAATGCCTAGATGGGAAGCAAACAACAACACGAACAGCTGAACACTCAATCAGCTAAGGACACACACACACACACAGACAATCACAACAATACAATACACAGAATCACAACAGACAAACAACACCAGCAACACCACAGAAACAACACACAAAAAAGAATGCACAAACAATACAAACAACAACACACAAGCAAGAGTGTAAAAGCAACACCAACAAGAATTTAGGCAGAACGCCAGGAGAACGTCTTCACACCAACAAGGTTGGGGCAAGACTGCCTAACCGTTGTGTGTGCGGCAAGCTGGGGCTGGGCCGCCCACTGTGTGGGTGTGATTGATATTTGCGCAAATGACTGAACCATATCCAACAAGCTTTTCGTGTGTGGTTACTGCTCAGTCTTTTTGCTAGTGTGTGGCAAATTTAAATGATTGCACAGTCACCTAGTTTGGGCAGGCATGAATGATAATCTATGGAGACGTTTTTATTACTCGGTGTTCGAGCTTCGGCATTCAGAGTTATTAGGCCAGGAATGTCCATGTTCGAATCCTGCCACAATGGGGGTCTTGTTCTCCATAGGCGTTTTGGCGTAGCACAGTATACAGGAAATTATTACGAATAGGAAGTTAACCTAATGTGAAATGAATTCAGTATATTGGCGTCGATATTGAGCAGCACTAGGGTATGGTAACACAGTAACACTGATTCACTTTGACCACCACTTTCTGCATTTAATACATGCATTTAATAAGAATGTTTTGCCTCTATAGAGGTAACTAGACAAGTATGAATGTATTATTGACGTATCGATACAGATAATACAAGAGGTTATCGATACAGATAATACAAGAGGTAATTATAACAGAGGTTAATTGCATTTTCTTTCTGCTCCCGGCAAATCATATTGTCGTGTATTCAGCTTGCATCTTCCAGCATCCATAATACAATATACCATATAACTATGCTATTTCCTCAAACCAGGGACAACACTGCCAACAATACTCATTGAGCATAAAAAGTATTCAACTATATATGATACTACAGATAGAATTACTATGATATAAATCTATTTACAGATCTGGCAGGATCCACTTGGACTAATAAAATAAGTCTAATAAGTGGATCCAGCGATGGGTATACGCTACGCCGAGGTTCCACATTTTTGTTTCACTGCGGTTCGTCATATTCCTTTTATCTGTTCGATTTGATATGAGCAGCATATAATTATCATCTTCCATTTCTCGTTTTTTAATCTGCTTCTTATTGGGTTTTCCTTTGTAGATTAAGTATTCCCATAACCTCGGTACTAACATGGAAATTTAAACTTGCGTATCTGGAAGTAAGATTCGATAAATAACGAACAAAAAGGCAGGAGTGATAGTTGTAAGTTGCTCAGTGAACGGTCAAATTATTCGAAACTTCAACAAGAACTGGATACAAAATTTGGACCACGACCACCATATCTTTCCGCACCCCTCTACCATAACACTCCTACCGGTCTTTCCCCTACCCCACCCCCAACCAGTTCTCCCCCTCCCCCCTACCAGTAAAAGAAGGGGACAGGGGAAGAATAGATAATAAAGAGATAAAGAATGAAATAAATTAAAGAAGGGAAGAAGAAAATGGAGGATAACGAAAAGGAATAACGAAGGACGAAAGTGTATTAATTAAATTATCCCTATATATACCCGTAACCCACGGCTGTACACTTTACTTTTCTTTCTAAACACAATATATTACTTAATTTATGTGTAGTTCAGCTATAACACAGGATATGCATATTTTGCTTACACCGTCGAATTCTGAAAAAATTGCATGGGGGAGTTAAAACATGGTCAAAATGCATTGCCAACCTTTTATTTCAACATATAATAACAGAGAATAATGCTTTATCCGTAAAAAGTTGGTGAAAATGGTATTTTTCATATCTGTGGTTTAACCTAAAGATTACCGAAATATGCACAAAACTAGAAAAAGTTGTAAAAGTTCAGTTGGAAATATTTTTCAAAAATATGAAGGAGAGAAACAAATACCAATAATAACAATTCATGAGGAGCACTCGTAAAGAATTAACGAAAATTAAACAAAACAAGAACAGAATATTTGAAATTTCGCCGACTGTTTGGGTAAGTGCACACCACACTGCGGCCTTCTTTAAAACGTCGTTTTTATATTTTACTTTTCCAGTTGGTTTTCCAGAGAAAACTACATTTATTAGCTAACTACGGCATTTCTATTCACATAATCCTTTTCCCAGCTGCATTTCTGTTTCTATGTAGCCCTCACCCCGATTTTCTTTACCCAGTGAATCATCTCTTCGCATTAACTTAATCCCCAAATCTTATGCTCTTCATCTAATTGATTTTTCCCTCATTATAACCATATAATTAACAAACAATATACTTGTTTTAGGTAATTTGAGCTATTCCTGAATAGCTTCTCTCCTCGATACAATGGAGAAGCTACAGTCCTCTGGAGTGGTTAACTGGATCCAACTGCTGTTAATTATAGTGCTATTTTTAAATCAGAAACAACATACGTTTTGATATTAACAGGTCTTCGACTCCACCTTCTAATGTTTTACTGGCAAGACGGTTAAGCTAGATTTGATGCAGAATACCGGGATCTGGAGAAATAAATTAATGCAAACCAACTTACTTTTCTTGATTGAAGGTTCACCCGTGATAATTCTCCGTGGTAAAAGTTTGAGCTCCATCAGAACACTGGACATAACTGAACTTAACCACTTAAAACTTAATCTCTATTATCACATCTAACACACCGCATATCACCATGACGCTGCTTATGAGTCGTGGTAGGCTGGCAGCCCAAGGCCAATCAGATGGACGGTGTTCGTGCCAACCATGTTCTTACCCACAGGCCACGCGCTCATGGTTAGAGAGCGTTATAAGTAGCTGTTGTTAATAAGCAAATGCCCTTATCTTTCCCAGGATCATTGTGTATGCCATCATTCAAGGCCAAGAATGATCTTGTGATCTTTCCAAGGACCATAATTTTGGGAAGGGAGATACAATGGATCAATTAAACAATTATATACAGGATATGTTGCCTGGACCAATCAAAGACGTCATAAGCCGAAATATCATCCATATTTTCACGTGGCCGATAAAGTAACTAGATACAAAGGAAATACTGCTGATACTGATAATATTGGCACATCTGCAGTGCTATGGCAAAGCAATATACAGTTCTCAAACGTGTTGGTTGATTCTTTTGTGTTCAAGGTTCTGTTTGTTGACACTATAGCGGAGAGTTAATGATATTGTTGTGCTGGACTGTAATATATCATACGTTTTTGGAATAACACACTTGACATGTGCAAATTATTTAGTGATATTAAAATCAGTAAGTTGTTAGAGGGACTGTGAGAGTAGGAGCGAGAGGGTAGTAGCTCGCGCCAGGATCTGTTGTGTGCAACACTATCTTATCCAGTGTGTGCGAAGCTAGATTATATTCCATTTTTCTTTAAGTATTCTTGTCGGAAGGTTGAGCGTCCTTTGGCCAGCAAGAGTCGCTGGATGCGTATGTCTCTCGCAGCTGTGTCCTGTGATAAACCCTTCGATTCAAATCCTATCGACTTCCAATAGTTCTTGGGAGGGAAAGTAAGAGAGTTGTGTGTGTTTAAGTCGAGGTTAAAGGAACAGTTAGGAGACGTGCTTATTTGTCTTTGTGAAAACCACCTTGTACCCTTTGTTTTGCCAATGGAATATAAGGCGAGGAGAGACCCAGTGAAGATCAGTTTACCAGAGGGGACCAGGGGTAACTCAGTTGGGTTTTGTAAGTGCTTGAGTGTATTGAGATTCGAAGGAGACTCGCAACGTTTGATAAGTATAATCTTGTATTTTCTTCTATATTCTTCTCACAGTAACATAGTGTCACTCTTATATTATTATCACTCTCATATTACTATTATTATATTATTACATGTGTGTTGTGATGCATTTGAAGTGTATTTATTATATGTGCCAGTGAAGTGTTAACTTACTATTATTATTGATAGATTGATTCAGTGGTAATGTGTGCCTAGACTTGTGTTATTGAAGTGATGGTACAGTGGTAGTGAGTTATTGAGTGGTTATTGCAAGTGCATTATATATTTTGGGAACTCTGTCTCACATTCTGTCATAGTTGGAAATCCTTATTTTCATTTATTAATTCTTTTAGTGTTTATTGTTTGTCTTTGCGTTTGTTCTTATTTGTTAATATATATATATATTATAGAAAATCATCTTTTATTCATTGAATCCGAACTTGGTTATATGTATGGACGGTCTCTTTGGGTTGTGTTAGCATTCTTTCATATAGGCTGGGTTTGTACTTATAATTCATAACTTTAATAGTCAGATATTGCCACCCAGTGCTATTTTATTCTGTTGATAGCTAACTTTGGAGTAAGACTAGTCTAGTGACTAGTACTGCACCATATCTCTACCCTCCGTCCGTAACATATAAATTGGCGACCTCGCCAGGATTTCCAATTTTTGCTGAACTGAGACCGTTGTATTTTTCTTGTATTGCAATTTTCCATTTTTGTGTACTTTGCTTAATAGTTAGTGAGCAATGGCGACTCAGGGTGTGGCTAGTGAAAAGTGTGCTCCACTTCATCTCACTTCTGAGCAGGATGCTGCAGATTTTATTAATTCAAATCCTAATCCCGAGAGAGTGAGAGCACTGAGGAAAGAGGAATTATTACTTGTTGCACAGAAGTTGGAACTTGTCTTTGAAAGTTCCAATGTATTTCACCTAGCTAACCTGATTTGCCACCATCTATGCGGCACTGATATGTATGATTTTGTTGAGAGGAAGGATACTGCTTCTGTCGTAAGTGACTGGTCTGTACGTTCTGAAGTGCTTGAATCCCCTGTGGTTCAGAATAACCAATTTGGGAATGACCAAGCTGCGCGTGACCATGAGTACCGAATGCTACAACTTAAGATGCAAATGGAGTCTGAGAGAGAGGAAAGGAGAGCTCAGTTGGAGTTTGAGAAAGAGTAAGGGAGATTAGAGTCTGAGAGAGAGCAAAGGAGGTTAGAGTTTGAGCAAAAGAAACTAGAATTGGAGTTGGAGAAATATAATGTGGATCATGAGCCACGACGACCAGTTGTGTCGGGTGTGTCAGCAGAACAGCACAGGTTGGTTCCTAAGTTTGATGAGGACCATGTTGCTGAATTTTTCCAGAGGTTTGAGAAAGTAGCAGAGGGTAGTGGGTGGCCGAAGGAACGATGGTCAACGCTAGCACAGTCAGTATTTTGTGGTAAAGCTTTAAAAGAGCATTTGATGCTCTCAGTTTTCAGGAATCTTTGAATTATGATACCTTAAAATTTGCTGTACTGAGGACGTATGAGTTAAGACCAGAAGCTTACAGACGGAAGTACCGTAATAGTAAGAAACGTCCTAATGAGACGTGGATTGAATTTATGAAATATCAGAGTGACCTATTTCAAGCATGGATAAGAAGTGAGGAAGTAGAAGAGGATTATTGTAGGTTGGAGGCGGTGGTTAAGTTGGAGCAATTTCTGAGCCAGATGGAGCCAGATTTGCAGATGTTTATAAATGATAAGAGAGTAAAGACAGCTGAGGAAGCTGCAGTTTATGCTGATGATTATGTTTTAGTCAGGAAGCAATTTAAAGCCAAAGACAAAGGGCAAAATAGACCCCCTCCAACCACCAATAATAAAAATTATGCTAGCGATGTCTCCCCGTATTCTAAAAACACTCATTTCACCAGCCCCAGTCCCCCTGGTATCTCACATGTACAAACACCTACACGCACTCCACACTAACCTTGGACACGAACTTTCACATGTACTTATTGCCACAAAACAGGGCATACTGTAGACAGATGTTGGAGAAAGGCAGGAGTTGTTAGGCCAACCAATTTTGTTTCTTGTGACAGGGCTATTGTCACAGTTTCTGAGCCCCGAAAGGATAGTAGGGATAACTCTGTTTTACCCACTTCTAAAGGTAGAGTACTTTCAGAAGGAGGGAAGGGTGCAGTGGATGCTGTTCCCATGTCTGACGTTACAGGAGCTGTTGTCCAGTCGGTAGCTACGGATACTACGGCTGGGGACTGTTATGCTCCGTATCGGTCTGATGGGTTGGTCAAGCTGGGGGAATCCCAGCATCCTGTTAAGATACTCCAAGACACTGGATCTACAATCACTCTGTGGGTAAGACCGAAACATGTTGAGGTGAGGTCCCAGGATTTTGTTCTGCTCAGGGGAGTAGGAGGCTCACTGACGGTTCCTTTGGTGGAGTGTAGGGTGAGTTGTAATTTATTTAAAGGGACGGCACAGGTTGGAGTGGTGGAGTCATTGCCCGAGCCTGATGTGGATTTAATTCTTGGGAATGATTTGGTTAGGGGTGAGGAAGTGTGTGCCCCAGTAATGACCAAGGATCCTGTACCTGCCGAAGTTGTGGAGGAAGAGGACCAGATGAACTTCCCCGTATGTGCTGTGACCCGATCGATGTCAAGGGTGGAGGAGAGCCGGCGTGTGGAAGCAGCCGAGGCAGTTGTAACTCCTTCCGACCCACCAGTGGAGGATGTCAACGGTGATGGAGAATCACCGGACGACCTTTCTTTAACTAATCTTTTTTCAGATACCTCTAGTAAGCAGTTGTCTTTAGAGTGTATTGATGTTGATAGATTTAAGAATTTGCAAGGTAGTGACCCAGGTATCCAAGAATTAAGGAGCCTGGCAATTGAAAATGTGGGGGAAGAGAAGAGATCATGTTTATATGAGAAGGATGGAGTTTTGTACAGGGAGGTGGAGACCTCATACTAGTGTGGATGAGCGATTGAGGGATGTACACCAGCTAGTAGTGCCGAGTGTGTGCAGGCAGGAACTAATTAGGCTAGCTCATGATATTCCCTTTGCTGCCCACTTAGGAGTGAGGAAGACCCTTGAACGGCTTAGGGCAGAATTTTACTGGCCTGCCATGAGGGCTGATGTGTACCAGCATGTGAGAAGTTGTCATACATGTCAGGTTGTGGGACGGCCTAACCAGAAACCATCTAAGTCTCCCCTAATTCCCATCCCTGCTATTGGGCCACCTTTCTCAAAGTTAATCATAGACATAGTGGGTCCACTTCCTACCACTTCTACTGGATTTCAGTACCTTCTTACCATATTAGACCTTTGTACTAGGTACCCTGAAGCAATTCCCCTTAGAACTATGAATGCTAAGTCTGTTGTGAAAGCATTGTTGGGATTTTGAACGAAGTTTGGGTTACCTAATGAGATACAGTCTGATAGGGGTTCTAACTTTTTGTCTAACTTGTTCCAGCAGACTTTGGAAGAGTTAGGAGTTAAACATGTCAGAAGCAGTGCTTACCATCCAGAGTCCCAGGGTGCCTTGGAGAGATACCACCAGACTTTGAAGAATATGATGAGGAAATACTGCTTAGAACACACCAAGGATTGGGACAAGGGTGTTCCTTTCCTACTATTTGCCACGAGGGAAGTACCACAGGAGAGCCTGGGTTTCTCTCCGAATGAGCTTGTCTTCGCACACCATGTCAGACGTCCTTTGAGCATCGTCAAGGAGGCATGGAGTAGTGACGTCGACACCAGCAAAAACTTTCTACAATACGTCATGGAGTTCAAGACCCGTCTGAGTAACACTAGGGAAGAGGCGAAGAAGAATCTTGAGGAAGCCCAAGGGAAGATGAAACAGTGGTATGATCGGAAGGCCCGATGGAGGGAGTTCCAAGTTGGTGATGAAGTGTTGGTGCTACTGCCACTTCAAGGTCAACCCCTGGCTGCCAAGTTTCAAGGTCCGTACGTAGTAGAGAAGAGGCTGGGTGAGACTGACTACCTTGTGAAGACGCCCGACCGGCGGAGGTCTCATCAGTTGTGCCATGTGAATATGTTGAAGCTGTACTACCGCCCCTTGAAGACTCCAGTGACGACACAGCATGTTGTGGCTGTGGCTGTGGAAGAAGAAGATGATGATGTGGCAGAGGTCACCTGTGAATTTCAAGAATGTAATTGGGTGGACAACGAGGAAGCAGAGACGACTCTACGAGACAAGGTGTCACATTTACCTCCAGAGCAAGTGGAGCAGTTGTGGGAGTTGATGTCGACCTACGGCAAGGTGTTCGTCAGTGTTCCTGGTAGGACTGATTGGACTCAACACGACGTGGATGTAGGCGAGGCTACGCCATTTAAGCTGTCGCCTTACTGAGTCAGCCCACTCCATATTGAAGTGCTGCGGAAGGAGCTGAAGTACATGTTGGACCACAACTTGATAACACCGTTTGAAAGTGCTAAGGACATACTCGTCCACTATCCCGTGATGACCTCACCCAAGTTTGACAAACCATTCATACTAGCAGTGGACGCTAGCAATGTAGGAGCAGGACCTGTGTTGATGCAGGAGGACGAGCAGGGGGTGGAGCATCCTGTTTCGTATTTTAGTAAAAAGTTCTCTACCAGTCAGAAGAACTACTCAGTAATAGAAAAGGAACTCCTAGCCCTGATCCTCGCCCTGCAACACTTTGCTGTGTATGTACCTGCATTTGGACCAATGCTTAGGGTGTACACTGACCCTTTGAAGTATTTGAACAGTTTGGGGGCCAAGAACCTAAGGCTTACGCGATGGAGTTTGTTCCTCCAACAGTATCACCTAGACGTACGTCATATAAGAGGTGTTGATAATGTGATAGCCGATTGTCTTTCTAGGAGTTAAATGTTTTGATTTTGATTTTTGCATGTTGAAAAAACTTTTGTAAACCTAAGAACGAATTTTCCAGAGGAAAACTCTTTCTTTGGTGGTGGCGTGTTACGCATGCCTGAATAATTATTCTTGTGTTAGTATTGATATTAATCTTTGACAGGGACTGTGAGAGTAGGAGCGAGAGGGTAGTAGCTCGCACCAGGATCTGTTGTGTGCGACACTATCTTATCCAGTGTGTGCGAAGCTAGATTATATTCCATTTTTCTTTAAGTATTCTTGTCGGAAGGTTGAGCGTCCTTTGGCCAGCAAGAGTCGCTGGATGCGTATGTCTCTCGCAGCTGTGTCCTGTGATAAACCCTTCGATTCAAATCCTATCGACTTCCAATAGTTCTTGGGAGGGAAAGTAAGAGAGTTGTGTGTGTTTAAGTCGAGGTTAAAGGAACAGTTAGGAGACGTGCATATTTGTCTTTGTGAAAACCACCTTGTACCCTTTGTTTTGCCAATGGAATATAAGGCGAGGAGAGACCCAGTGAAGATCAGTTTACCAGTGGGGACCAGGGGTAACTCAGTTGGGTTTTGTAAGTGCTTGAGTGTATTGAGATTCGAAGGAGACTCGCAACATTTGATAAGTATAATCTTGTATTTTCTTCTATATTCTTCTCACAGTAACAGTGTCACTCTCATATTATTATCACTCTCATAATTACTATTATTATATTATTACATGTGTGTTGTGATGCATTTGAAGTGTATTTATTATATGTGCCAGTGAAGTGTTAACTTACTATTATTATTGATAGATTGATTCAGTGGTAATGTGTGCCTAGACTTGTGTTATTGAAGTGATGGTACAGTGGTAGTGAGTTATTGAGTGGTTTTTGCAAGTGCATTATATATTTTGGGAACTCTGTCTCACATTCTGTCATAGTTGGAAATCCTTATTTTCATTTATTAATTCTTTTAGTGTTTATTGTTTGTCTTTGCGTTTGTTCTTATTTGTTAATATATATATATATTATAGAAAATCATCTTTTATTCATTGAATCCGAACTTGGTTATATGTATGGACGGTCTCTTTGGGTTGTGTTAGCATTCTTTCATATAGGCTGGGTTTGTACTTATAATTCATAACTTTAATAGTCAGATATTGCCACCCAGTGCTATTTTATTCTGTTGATAGCTAACTTTGGAGTAAGACTAGTCTAGTGACTAGTACTGCACCATATCTCTACCCTCCGTCCGTAACAATATATATATATATATATATATATATATATATATATATATATATATATATATATATATATATATATATATATATATATATATATATATATATATATATATATATATATATATATATATATATATATATATATATTTTTTTTTTTATCTGCCATTATATTTTGAATTTGTTATCTATAATGCCACATTATCACGTTATTCCATATTATCTCCTGGTGTTTTAGGGACGGTATTGGTAATTCAAGTGAATGTTTAATCATAGATATGATTATCCCAGCATCTTTCTTAAAGGGCTGGGAAGGGGGGAAGGTAGGGATGGACTGTACAGCCGACAGCATAAATTTGAGTCTATCTCATGTAGCCTACTTGATAATACAAATGTGACAAGACAGTTGTATTTTGAACCAGTTTCTATCCTAACAACATGAGTACCGGTAATTTACTATATGTGAAGTACAGTTGCCCAACGTTCCACCTGGGCCATCTCGCTGCGAGAGGCGAGTAACGTGGCTGGCAACAGTGTATATGTTTGTTCGTGAGGACGTGCTTGACGAAAGTTCGGATAATTAACACTCTTCTTCTGTAGTGTAGAGTTCATCCGATAAATGGTGGAGTTATACTAACTTGACATTATAAACGGTATAAGTTACATTATTCATTTTTAGCATAAAAATAAAGATACCGGTGTCTGACTTCTCTTTTAACTTTTCGCCTGTCTTGGACCGTTTCTGTTAAACCTAAGGAAATACCATTCTTGATCTGGGACATGATTATTTAATTAAGGCAAGTCATATATTAGTACAACACTAGATTATGGACAGTAATGAATTTTAACAGAATTAGATAATGAATTCAAAAATTAATTATAAGATAACTCGTCAGACATATAAATTAAAACTAATTAAAAAAAAAATAGGACAATAGATATTGGAGATCGAAAATGGTTTGTTGTGACAAAGCGTAGCCACTTCATTTAACTTATATATATATATATTTTTTTTTTTCCAGCTGACGGCAACTACGCAATTGTGTTGACGTTTTTCAATGTTCTAAGTCTCACAAATTCTCACAATTGCTGGTCTGCTTTGTGAACCTTAGAATAGAAAATGTAATTGCTCTTTGTAATTATTTTCAAGCAAGTATGACAATGCAGCCGTATTATATTTTGCATATCATGGGGGAACCAGTGAGTGAGATCAAACAAACTCGCTCAGCGCAGGTGTTACATCTACGAAACGAGACCACCAGCTTTAAAAAAAAAAAAAAAAAAAAAAAAAAAAAACTTCTAAAATACTGTACTATGTTATCTAATTATGAATTTAGTCATATAATTTTTGGCTTTGATCAGTGTGACCTGTGACACACAACAATAATTTTCTGTGCGACCATATTCATGCAGGTGGGTAAGGCAATGGGAGTCATCTTACTCCTAAAATATTTATCTCCCCATATAGACACATCTGTGGAAGTCAAGGGTAGAAACCTTCATCCATACTGACCACCTCATGTTTCATTACCGTAATCACTTTATTTAATGACTTTTACCATCGTAAACTAATTTTAAAAATCTGTAATAAACTTGAAACACTTTATTAACTCTGTATTAAGATGGTCATTGGCAGAGATAGTTCATATTTCAAAAATTATCAAGCCGCACCTAACTCCATATTACCCTGCCATCGATGGGATGACGGTTCATTTCAGAAGAAAAGTGTTGATGATCCGAACTTTTGCCGAGCATGAACACACGAACAAACATAAACACTGTTGCCATCACAGTTACCCACCTCTGGCAGCGGGGTGGCTCAGGCGGAACGTTGGGCAACTGTACATATGTCATCTCTGCTTTTATACTGTGTTACAACATCAATATAGCTCATATATACGTAGGTGGAAATGAAGCGAACTTATGCTGCCGAATTGTACAGTTAGCGGCAGAAGTCCGATTGCCTCACGTCTTCACCGAGACACGCAGTGTTCATGGACTCGAGAAATACGCACGTTTTCTACACCTATTTGTCTCTGGTCTATGAACATCGCGTGCCTGGGTGAAGCAAGTGAGGCGACAGGACTTTAGCCGCCAACTGTACATCGTACCTGAGGTAAATTTACCGGAGATGTACCGGTGCGATAATTATCGTAAGTGTGGCTACAGTTGACTTTGCTATCCTTTATCAGAAAACATATTGTACCGTCTCAGTTTCGATGAATGCCAAGTTTTCTTTAGCAACTTAACGTGAGCGAAACGAACAGTAGCCCAATACGAGCATGGTATTCAAGATCGTGCTTGGACGACAAAAATGCACCCTCCAATCTACCATGGTCCAATCATCAGTTACATACAATATCGTAAGTTTGTCAGTATATAGGGCTGACAAGAGAAATAGGCAGGGAAGAGGTGAAGAATGCAATGAAGAAAATGGAAAATCAACAGGCACAGGTGAGGTAGCTTACCTGTGGAGGTATGGAAATGTTTGGAGGAGGAAAGAATAGATATTCTGTGGGACCTAATGAAGTAAATTATGAACAGGATACAATGCCAGAGGAGTGGAGATACATTGTCTGTATAACTATCTACAATTAAGGAAAGGAAGACCTCCAAGAGGTCGGAAACTATAGAGGAATAAAGTTGCTGTAGAATACTGAAAATTTGGGAGAGAATCATAAAGAGAAGGGTCGATTAGAGAGGAAACTGAGGAACAATTGGGGATTTATGCCGGGCAGGATGACGATGGAACCCATGTTTGCATCAAGACAGTTGACCGTAAAACACCGAAAGAGACAGAGAGGACTCCACATAATATTCATCGACCAGGAGAAAGCAGATGATAGAGCGCCAAGCCAGGAGTTCTATAGAAGTATGAGGTAAAATAGTGTCCCAGAGAATTATGTATAAATTGTCCAGGATATGTATAAAGGGCTAAAACCCCAACCAAAAGCAGTCTAGGTGTAACTGATTGTTTCCCAGTGAGAGTAGTTTCGTTACATCAGGGATCTTCTTTGAGCCATTATATTTTTTTTTAATTTGATTACGTATGTACTGGCTCAGGGGATAAAAGATGAACCCAATGGTGCATGCTCTTTGTAGATGATATAGTTCTGTGTAGCACCAGGAGAGAATTAAGTGGTGGAAAGGAAACTAGAGGAATGGAGGAGTGTTTTTGAAGATAGAAGTTTGAAGAAAACAGGATATCTTAGTTTAAATTACGACCAGCACTCTGAGATTAGTCTGCAGGAAGAGAAACTGAAGAGAGGGGGTAATTCAAGTACAGCCACAATCAAATATCCACCTGCTCGTCATCACACTCCCACCGACTATGCCTGACTTGTCGATGCCTGGTCAGAACAATCTACCTCAGCTAGTCTACCCATCCACATACAAGATGCACTCACTTCCCGTGCTGCTGTCCATCGGCTACGTCTAATGTCTGCTCTGTTGCAAGATGATGACGATGATGCAGAGGAGATAACTGAGGAGGAGTTGCAACGTGCTCTCTCTCGGGGTAGAGCTTCTTCCCCTGGTGATGATGGCATTACTTATGCTGTGCTGCGCCTACTTCAACAAGTTCCTGGGAACCCTCTACTTCGACTGTACAATCTTTGTCTTCGTGACGGTTGTGTACCACGAGCCTGGACCACGAGTACAATAATACCCATCCCTAAGCCCGGCACTGCTAAGTTCAGACCTATTTCCCTTACTTCCTGTTTTTGTAAAGTTATGGAGAGAATCTTACTCAATCGTCTCATGTACAGACTGCAAGATCGCCTTTCTCCATGGCTGTTTGGTTTCCTTCTCCAGCGGAGCACACACCACTGCCTAGTTGACCTGTACTCTCGCCTTTCCAGGGACAGTGTGGTGGCCTTCATTGACCTTCAAAGTGCCTTCGATGTTGCTAATAGAGACGTTATTTTGGATCAACTGGTTGACTTTGGGATAAAGGGTAATCTATTACGGTGGATTCGGGGCTACCTGAGTAACAGGGCCTCCCGTGTGTTTTTCAGTGGTGCGCTCAATCTTTTGCGCAGTTTTCATCTTAGTACGCCTCAAGGGGGTGTTCTCAGCCCATTGTTATTTAATATTCTGATGCATCGGCTGCTCACTTCTCTCCCTGATATACCTGGAACTACAATTACGTGCTCTGCTGATGATATCTGTGTTCATTCTACCTCACCAAGGGATCTCCAGCGGTTTCTTGACTCCTTCTCTGTGTCCTCCTCTCACTGTGGCGTTATTGTCTCCCCAGATAAGAGCAGAATATTAACCTGCCGCCTTCCTCAAGCTCGGCCAGTGTTCACCATTGGAGGGACTGTCATTCCCATGTGTTCCCAGTATCGCTACCTGGGCGCGCCAGTCAATATTTGGCCAATTGTCCCTGCCAGACCTCAAGACCATCCCATTGTCCAGGACTTATTGGGTCGTCTCCAGCGCCGACTTATGCCACTTCAATGGCTCACTAACAACTCCTCTGGCATCTCCATCCCAGTAGCCAGGACCATTTATATTGCTTTTATCCGGTCAGTTGTTGATTACCTCTCCCCAGCTCTGATTCAACTTCCTAGGGCTACTCTGGAAACTTTAGAAAAATTTCAGAATAGAGCAATGAGAATAATTCTCGGTTGTCCAATGTCGACCAGGATAGTGAACATGCAGCGTGAGTTGCGTCTTCCCCCGTTAGTGGAGAGAATTTATTCTAATGCTACTTGCTTCACTGTCAAGTGCCTCCATTTCCCACATCTTTCACCCCATTACTCTCAGTTAGTCAGGACTTCTCTTAGACCAAACTACCCGGTCCCTCCCATACTGCCTGCTGGACGTACTCTTATAAAGTCTGTTTCCTCTATGCTCCGTAGTCTTAATATAGATATAATGGTGGCCGACGTCCCCCCAGGACCCCCTCCGTGGATGCTACCAACACCTGATGTGAGCTTCACCCCTACTTCCAAGTCGGAACTGCCTTCTCTACAGCGGCAGTTGGCTCTAGAACACATAGAAACAGTGACGTCCTCCATCACAGATCCATACTGCCTCTACACTGATGGCTCATTGCAAGTGGATGGAGCAGCAGGCTGTGCCGTTTTCTCTCCTGTGCCGCTCTCCTCCCTGTACGGCGACGCAGGGATGCAGAGAGGCCCTTCAGCATCTCCATCACACATTATGAGTCTGTCTGCCGTCACAAATATTCCTACCGTCGTCGAGGCCTCATGGTTCGGAGGCACAATGTAATCTCTGCTCGTTTGAGGCTTGGCTACCGTCCACCGTGGCAGGTTGCTAGGATGCAGGGTGAGCCTCCCTTCACTGAGTTCACTTGTGTCGAGCGCCTCGTGCTAACACTATAGAGCACTATTGCCTGGCCTGCCCGACTGTCCGACACTTGCTGCCCCGAGGCCTGCCACTTGATGTGGTTTGTCGACACCTGCTGAACCATCAGGGGCCGGATCCAAGAAACTTAACAACGTCGGTAACTCGAGTTAGCGACGTCGGCCACTACCGACGAGATCCAAGAAGCAAAATGATGACGTCACGGGCGTGTTAGCGACGTCGTTAATAACAACACCTCGGGAGGTGTAGTAAAAGCTGGTAGAAGTTAACGACGTGCACCATATGGGCTCAGATATCATCATATTTAGTGAATATTTCTCATTGATTACAGTGGAAATTGATATCAATATATATTTAAAGACGGCAAGATGTAAACAAAGTGCCGTTAAACACGCAAAAAGCATGCTAGACAACATTTCAAGTACTGCTTGTACTGTACATCGGTGACTGGTCTCACACTGCCAGTCAGCGGACTGAGGCTACTTCACCATGGACTACGTGTTGGCTGACATGGCAGCAAGGGCTCTAAGGAGAGAGAGGTGCTTTCGAGACCGTCTGGACCCTCTAGCTCTCAATGACAACGAGCTGATAAGGCACTACCACTTTCCTCGGCATGAGCTGACGTAGCTCATTGATGAGTTCTCACCCCTGCTGAGGAGAAGAACAAGGCGAGGAAATCCCATACTGCCACATACCCAGCTATTGATTGCCTTGAGAGTGTATGCCAGTGGCTCCTTTCACCATGTTAATTGGAGACACAAGAGGTGAGTAAAATATAATGCGTATTATTTTCTTTTCTTTTTAGTTTTAAAAGTTAGGCTAGTGGTTACTCCTCCCTAATTTACTGTAGCCTATCTATAGATATCTTCTCAATGTATTATCCTCAGATTTCCTTAACATAATTTATGTATATATCAAATCAAGTAAAATATATTAATATATATATATATACTGTACTGTATATGAAATATATAAATTAATTAAGTATAACCAATAAAATATTTTTTTTTATTCTAAATACTGTATTTCAATTTGTCCATTATACTAAGATTTATTTAGACTTGATGCTCAAAGATGCATTGTTTGTGCCATACCTTTTCAAGGATAAAGAATATCAGCAATTTACATAAGCAAGTACCATATAAGATAAGCATATCATATCATAATAAAGGTCTTGAAACACATGAGAAAAATTGGTTGAATACGAAATGGCTCTATTGTACTTTGTAACCTGTTTTCATTATTGCTTATCGTGTCATTAATAACTGTAAGCATGATGCAGTATGTTTTCTGATACAGTTTGTCCTAATAGTGGCCAAAGTAACAGGAGCTGCATATATACAGTGCTGTATCATACTGTACTTTTT
This sequence comes from Petrolisthes cinctipes, assembly GCA_033782935.1. Classification (NCBI taxonomy): domain Eukaryota; kingdom Metazoa; phylum Arthropoda; class Malacostraca; order Decapoda; family Porcellanidae; genus Petrolisthes; species Petrolisthes cinctipes. The sequence continues at coordinate 162,212 of JAWQEG010000562.1, forward strand.
GCATAAATAAAATCTTTTGTGAACAATGTTTGGACTGCATAAACAACCCACTATAATATTTAAATTTCTTCACTACTCTATTACAATTAAATATTGTACATGGGTTTCTAGGCAGCATAGGGTTGCAGTCAAGTAATTTTAACACAAATTGTATTATTACAGTTTAAAAACCTAGCCAAACAATACTATAATATTTTTTCTCATGCAACAAATATACATATTGAATAAATAACGATTATTTCAGGTCCAACACAAGCAAGCATCAGCAGAATATTCACCAGAATAACAAACATCATGAGTACCAAGGCTGCTGAGGAAATTAATATGCCATCAACACCACAACAGTTGTGAACATCAGCCCAAGCCTTCAGCAGGGTCACCAACTTCCCACGAGTAATTGAAGCTATAGATGGTAAGCTTCATAGTTTTATAGATGAAATCCATAATGCTAGTTGTTTTCCTTGTTGTTAGAACCCAATCATATAGAGACATGCTTCATAATAAATGATCAGTCTCCCCCCACCAACATTGTTGTGATTCTTGGCTCTACAACATACAAGGTGTAAGAGAGGTAACAGTTTTTTACCCTCAATATTAACTTCAACCTTGCCTTGTGTACTTTCCTCTTGAGGAATTATATTGGTTTGGCTTATAAAATACTGTACCTGTATACAGTCCTGTATATACTATGTCATTCCTTTGTTTAGAGTATGAGGCAGACAGATAAAATTGATCCTATTGTTACACAATATATTAATGTTTATGCTATGTATGCAGGTACACACGTTGCCATCAAGGCTCCAAGTATTGATGAGGCCATGTACTGTACGTCAATAGAAAAAGATTAAATTCACTAAACTTTCAAGTTGTTTGTGATGGAAATGGCTTGATCATCAATTATTCTGCCAGATTTCCAGGTACTGTACTGTATTTCATGTACCTAGATTTAAATAATGTGTGTAAATAAGAAATGTTGTGTAAGATACTGTTTAGTATATGGTCTATATTATTGCATACCCTTGTATATGAAAAATTTCCCAAAACCTGCATGGTTATATCTCTTTAAAAATCAAGTTTGATATAAAAAGTCTTCCCATTGACACTAGGGTTGCCAAGTGTATTAAATCATTATATATATGTGAGGGCTTCTTGGCATAACATTTGAAGTAGAACCACATGCTTTAATACATGTGTCACTTTGCAGGATCCACTTATGATGCCTACATTTGAAGGAACAGCAACTTGAGGCAACACTTTAGTAGAGGCACTTTGGGGACTACTTACTCCTAGGTTGGTATCATGAGATGTTTTAACAAGTGTACAGTTCTAAGGCTGTATGATATACATATTCCTCCCAGGTGAGTTTATGTTTGGTTATATATGTATGTACAGTATGTATAAATAGTTAATCTTTCTGGTAACAATGTGTTGCAGGTGACAGTGGGTACCCAATGGAGCCTTTTCTCATGACCCCAGTCACCAATCCCACAAATGAGGCAGAAGAACTCTACTACAGGGCCCTTGTAAGAACAAGGGTCATTGTGGAGCTGACCTTAGGAGTTGTGAAAAATCGCTTCAGGTTAGGAAGTGACTTTTTAATATCCCTTCGGTTTCAACAAATCACAAGCAAACTCTATATATAGTTATAATTTGCTCCCTCTCCAAACCTCAATTCTAATTTCATAAGAGTTTCCAATCAATGGCAAGGTTTCTAAATCTTTTGACTTTATAATGAAATGAAAATTTCACCTTTATTAATGTATTTCCTATGATTACTTTTTGTTCACATTGGTCCATATAATCCACTGTTACATTTTCCTTTTATATACCTCTAATAAATGGTATCTAACAGATGTATTCATCGGTTTGGTGGAGAATTACAGTACACTCCTTTGAGATCTGCAAAGATTGTAAGTGCTTGTCTCCTGCTGCACAACCGGTGTGTCAGTAGGAGTATTCCTGACCCTAACAATGTAAGTATACACTGTGGCTTAGTATTTATTGTAGCATTAACTTACCTTACTGTGCTACTATATAAGTACAATGAGACACCAGTAATTACTTCAATTACAGTAATTATTATAATACTGTACAATGCAATCTCTGCAATTGCACTGCTTCAACCCTGAAGTTTGTCTTAATATATCAATGTTTTTCAGTGATTTCTAAAATCCCTTAATACCTTCATTTTCCAGCATCTACCAGAAGAGGACATGCCTATTGAGGCCCATGTAGTTGGAGCTGGTGATCGTGGTGGCACGGGTAGACAGACACATGACGAGATCATACCGGAGTTTTATGGTCGAAAGGGGTTTAAAAAAAATAAAATTATGTCTTGGTTACTAGTGTATTTATTTACCAACTTATTATGTCTGTGTCTGTTGGTGTTTTGCTATATGTTTTTTAATGTGGCATGTGACAGAATGTTTGGTAACATTGGTACAGTATTGGCATGCAGAATCACCAAACTATATATATACTGTATATCTATTTCCTAAGTTGGTGTTATCGGTTATATTTACATTACGATTACATGGTTTTTCCAATGGGATCTTGAATGTTTATTGTGTTGCTGGAATGTGTGACTGTATGCAGTTCAGTGTTATTTATAGTATGCTCCTAACTTAGCTAGGAGCATGCTATTACTGTCTTCCCTACCATGACAACACTGTATGCTCCTAGCCAAATTAGTAGCATACTGTATGCAACACATCCTGATCCAAAGTTATTTTCCTTATTTCTCAATAAACACTCTTACAATAGAAGCCAGCACTATAATGGCTTCAGCTGCTTGTCTCTGTGCTGCTGCACTTTCTCTAATAGCAGCTGTGGCTTCCTGCTGACTCCATCATCACTTCTAGGATGTCCCTAATGTCCTCTTATGCATGGAGGAAGTGTGGCAACAATACGTATTCTGCTGTGTGTTCAGAATAAACAATGTTATTAAATGATCTTCAGAGAATGGATCATGGATTCACCACTATAAGCACTGACAGGAGGTGGGAACAGGATTAGAATATTGGGTATTAGTTAGATGGCAGAGCACAGAGTGCTACGAAAATAGAACACAGTACACTACTGTAAATACAGTACTGTGTTATACATCATTGTTTTAAACAAAATACAAGTATGTTAATAATTAACGAAATGCTAAAACCAAGTACTGTATACTGAATGATTAATGTAATTACCATACAAAGAGTGCATAAAATCAATAAGCATTTCATAACCTTTTCATTATTTACATTTCGTATGACTCCAAAAACTATTTTCAGATACTAAATAAAAACTGTGGACGTACCTGCTGTGGTTGAAATGAAAAAATCGAGTACACTCAGTAGAGCGATACGAAGACACTTGTTTTGACAGCTGCCAGCTGATCGCGGTTTTTAAACAAACGCGCCATGTCACACGCTTCGTGATTGGCTACGAGGTGTCCATGACGTCATTGATGACTCTAGCCAATCAGAGGCGTGTACCAGTTACCGCGCTCCTAACAACAGGCGGGCAGAGGCTTCTTGGATCAGGGCGAAGTTAACGACGCCTGCGTGTAGTTAGTTATTAACGACATCGGTATTAGCGACGCGTCGCTAAACAATCTCTTTGGATTCCACCCCAGGTTCTGGAGGAACTTCTGGTACGCCACCCTCGTTTTGGTGGATTTAAATAGGTCATAATGTAAATATTTGTCTGTATGCTTGTGCTCCATTCTGTTATGTTTTCGTGATGTGTGTGTGTGGTGTGTGTCTGTGTGTGCGTGTGTATGTGTGGTTGTAGTCATTGTATTCTCATGGGTCCCGCCTACCCGTATGTATTGTTGCCTGCCTGTTGATTGACGCTACGGCGCAATTAATTAAAAAAAAAAAAAAAAAAAAAAAAAAACATAGGAGCGTCTTAAAACTCGAAACATTTATACCCATACTATCATCGGGCAGCTGACTGAAGCAACGAATCCACGTGTTCACGGTTCGAAACAGCTGGCCGCATCATTCCATCACAGGCTGGTAAAGGGCTGTCTGACGTGACTGTATGTATGGCAAGCGGCCTGAGATCGCGGAATATTTTTAACTAACGCAACAAAACTGAAATGCTTTCACATATTATAAAGTTAATATTGACTATTTCTAAACTCCAGAGTGCATCTTTCCCGGGCAACGCCGGGTACCTCGGCTAGTAATTTATATATGTCATTCTGGGCCACAGTAATTTTCTCTAAATATTATGGACTATATTATATATTGTATATATTTGAGTCATTGTAGATATATCTTGAATCTATTGTATAATTAAAAACCACATGTGGTACTATTTCATTTTCTTAAAGTTTATGGTTTAATGGGTTTGTATTCTTTTGATAGATTGGAGTGCCTTGATACCTTCAAAGTATGCCAGGAAACAGACCCAGATGATGAAAAATAATGGTATCCTATTACCTGGAATAGTAATATTAGATCTAGCAAATATATTTGTATTTGGTTAAAGGAGATAATACTAAGCCAGAATCGGGAGGTTATCAGTTTTTTTTTATATCAGGCCAAATATTAGTAAATGTAAATAGAACAGACACGTATGTACGGCTCTGATTGATGGAATCACCAACTTAGTATTGTCCTACAGTTTAGCATGTTCTGAGGTTATTCATAGTTTACTCAGTAGTTTCACTGTTTGAACTAGAATTTCTTCCTAATACATTATGAATTTCGTTACTGTAATGCAGCATGTTCAAAAAGAAAACATTCACATCTTATTGACCCATATACGTGCGTATATTAAGTATGGAATATGCATAAGCTACTGTAAATGTATAAATACATTAATGCAGAAATACATAGTAAAATAATGCTTAAAACTTTGAAAATATTTTTGGTTTCGGAGCCGTTGGGAAGGTAGAGTGGTCTCCGGTGACAGTGATCGTTTTATTGTGGCCTTTCTTAGCTGCGTATTAATTGTTTCCCACTGACGTCAGGAAGTTATGTTTACTTCTGTGTTTCCGTAGTGAGTCATATCGGCCCCATTTAGGACAAGTAGCCTAACTGATCCTCGTATCCAAATTAATCAGTTTCTTTAGAGCATCAGAAGCTACGAGAGTTTGCCCAAGCGAAGTGGCCAGTCGAGCGAATCGATTCACCCTGTCACCTATATAAGGAGCGTTGTCTCCTCGAGTCCCGGGAGGACTTTGAGACTGGGTCGTGGAGAGAGAGGTTGTATGTTTTTGTGCTCTCTCCTCTAGCTGCCAGGGCCTGCCGCACCGGCAGTAGTTTCTTTTTTTTCGCCCTTCTGGTGACCACTAGGATTAGCTAGTATTCATTCCCTCCATAGCTGGTAGACGATATAGTAGGTGTCTATATCTTGATATTGAGATCAACTTTGCCTCCTGCCTATGGTGGACTCCCCCACTGATAGCTCTGGGTGTGGTTGAACACAGTCGGACCACCTTAGTGTGGGTTGAGAGGTTGATCTCAATCATTAGTTAATTAGGGCTGGTATTATCCTTATCTGGTGTTTTCTTTTCCTCTTCCCACTTCCCCCCATCTTGGGGGAAGTGGTTACTATGTTGCCTTCCCTCCCAACCCCTCCTCCGTATAGCGGAGGAGGCGGCCATGACCGACCACCACCACGAACCGACGGACGATATGAGACTCGAACACCCCTCGACATAGACGTAAAAAATGCTTCGTTTGTTATGTTACATGCCACTGGTTCGGCCCCACTAGCCGGCCTCAATCCCTTCATTGTTCAAAAGGTTATTGATGGCTGGGCTGGTGTGGTTGAATCAGTAAAAAAACTTGCCTCTGGAGACCTCCTAGTAAAAACATTCAATTCTAAACAAGTAGCCACTTTGCTAAAATTACGTCAGATCCACAATTATGAAGTAGAAGCCAAGATTCCTCAAGCCATGAATTCCTGCAGGGGAGTAATCACCTGTAGGGATTTAATGATGATGGAAGAAACTGAAATAATTGAGGAAATGAAAAATCAAGATATCATTGACGCTAGATTCATTACACGATTAGAGGATGGTATAAGGAAGAAGACTGCAACCCTAATTTTGACTTTTGGCAAAGTTTCACTTCCTGAAACTGTCAAAATTGGTTATGAAATCGTTAAAGTAAGACCCTTTATCCCCAACCCTCTTAGATGCTTGAATTGTCAGATTTATGGACATGGAAATCGAACTTGTAAGGCTTCTTCTCCAATGTGTGGCAGGTGCGCGACGCCTGGCCATGTTGAGGAAAAGTGCACATCAGTGGAGCTCTCCTGCTTTCATTGTAAGGGTACTCACTCCACTTCCTCGAGGGATTGTCCCAAGTGGAAGCTGGAGAAGGAGGTCTGCTCAGTGAAGGCAGTGCGAGGTATCTCTTATCATGATGCGAGGAAGGCGGTGATGGGATCGCAAGCGACCCCATCACCCAATGTCTCGTATGCATCGGCGGTGATATCTCGACCCGTGATGTGTACTATCAGTACTCAGACTGAGTCAGAGCCGAGCGAACAGGCTGATCACTCTACTACTACACCTACTATTATTACCCCCTCTAAGACTATTACCAAATCTACTAACTCCTATTCTCAGGCTGCAGCTGCTTTGCAGTCAGAGAAACCAAAGAAGAAGTCAGACAAGAAAGATAAAGTTAACTACACCACCCTAAAACCAAAGTCACTTCCTTGCACACACCCTACTCCCACTTCATCGGGGGAGAGAAGGGATAGCTCTTCCTCGGTGGAGTCTGGGAGACTCACCATTGATGAGGAAGCAATGGATGTCTTCGGACGCAAGAACCGGGAAAGGACCCCCGGTAGCTACTCGCCACGCGGCGGGCGGCACAAGAAGACTAAGCACGCAGGCCGACCCCGTAACTCTTAAATCGCCATGTTCACTGTACTACAGTGGAATTGTAGAAGTCTTGGGAATAAATTGAACAACATATCAATATTATTACACACACACAGGCCAGACGTCGTCTGTTTACAGGAGACAGGGTTGGAGAATCACTCTGACCCAACACAATTTAAACACTACAACGCATACAGGAGAAACGATGGACACGGAGTAGCAATATACACACACAAATCACATCCACAGACACAAATAACATTAAACACTACTCTGGAAGCCGTTGCTTGCAGAGTGAAATTACACAACACCTACATATCCATCTGCTCTCTTTACTGTCCGCCACGCGGCCCCATTGACAGTGATTCATTTCATAATTTATTTAGTCAACTACATGGTAAAAAATTGGTACTGGGCGACTTTAATGCCCATCACTGTCAGTGGGGAAGCTTAAGAACTGATGCTCGCGGAGGGCAGATGGCAGACATTATACTACAATCCAACCTCTGCCTCCTGAACGATGGCCAAGCCACCAGGGTTGACGATCGTTCTGGCAACTTTTCGTCTATCGATTTGTCTCTGGCCTCCACGGATATACACCAGGATTTTTCTTGGCATCCTGAGTCCGACTCCCTTGGTAGTGACCACTTTCCCATCGGTCTCTCTTATTCAAGTCATACAGTTTCGGCCCCTTTGGTGCCAAAGTTCAATTTTAAGAGAGCAGATTGGGGGTCTTTCGGGAGGATCGTCGACCTAGATATGTCCGGGGAGACCATAGATGAAAAGATGCGAAATTTAACACAAAACATCTTACACGCAGCCGAGGTTGCTATTCCCAAAACCTCTATAATTCGAAATAAGCGTGAAGCACATTGGTGGTCAACGGATTGCCGAGAGGCATTAAGGAAGCGTAATAGGAGATACAGGATTTTTGACAAACAGCCAACTCAGAACAACTTTATAGCTTACAAACGGGCGAGGGCTGAGGCAAGGAGAGTAATTAATAGAGCTAAAAGGGACTCTTGGCGGTCGTTTGTGTCCACGGTGAATCGTTTTACACCACTTACTAAAGTCTGGTCCACTATAAAGATACTAAATAACAAACGCCCGTATACCCCCATCACCACTCTTCAAGTGGATAATAACATCTACGACGATCCCGTGGACGTAGCAAACGTACTTGCCAGGAGTTTCTCAAAAGTAAGTAGTTCAGCCAATTACGACCAACGTTTTCTCCATCACAAACGTATGGCTGAACTACAAGAGATAGACTTTGCCACAGAAGACGTAGACTACCCATACAACCGGGAGTTTACGATAGACGAACTTCTCCTTGCCCTAAGATCCTGTAAAGACACCAGTCCTGGACCTGACACCATAACGTACGGTATGATCCGGCATCTTGGCCAGGATAACCTGGTCAAGTTGCTAGCGGTGTATAATGAGATTTGGGTGTCTAACACCTTCCCAAACTCATGGCACTTTGCGTGGATCATACCGATACCTAAACAGTCTGGTCGTCTTATGAATCCCAGTTCATTTCGACCTATTGCGTTGACTTCTTGCCTCTGTAAAGTCATGGAAAGAATGATAAATAATAGGCTACTTTTTGTTTTAGAAGCGAAGGGTTTATTGAGTGATCGACAATGTGGCTTCCGGAAACACCGGAGCACAGTTGATCACTTGATGAACCTGGAGCATTGCATTTCAAAGGCTTTTGCCAATAAAGAATTCATGGTAGGGGTGTTCTTGGACATCCATAAAGCCTATGACATGACATGGCGACACGGTATTCTGATGAAGCTTCACGGTTATGGTTTAAGAGGTAATTTGCCCATTTTCATCAACAACTTTTTGCGTGACAGAACCTTTTCTGTCACCCTTCCCTGTAATGTAACATCGGACATTTTTGTCCAAGAGAACGGGGTGCCACAGGGAAGCGTGCTTAGTCCAACACTTTTTAACATCATGATCAATGATATTCTGTCATCAGCTCTAGTTCCCAGGAATCTTAAATACTCGTTGTATGCTGATGATTGTGCAATGTGGCACTCGTCACGTAATGCACAGTTTTCAGTAGGACGGATTCAAGCAGCGCTTGATTCTGTCCACCAATGGGCCTTACAGTGGGGCTTTAAGTTTTCCGTTCCTAAGTGTACCGGAGTAATTTTCAGTAAACGTAGAGTACCTCAAATTAACGTAACATTAGATGGCCAACCGGTACCATTTCATAATTCTGTTAAATTTTTAGGAATTCATTTTGACCAAAGATTAAATTTTACACATCATATTAATAACTTGCTTGTTCGTTGTGAAAAAACTTTAAATGTCCTTAAGTACCTATCAGGTACCACATGGGGAGCCGACAGGAAATCTTTATTAATGGTGTATAAGACCCTTATTCGTACAAAGCTAGACTATGGCTCACAGGTGTATGGGTCGGCATCAGATACAACATTAGGAAGATTGGATGTGTACCAGAATAAATGTTTACGTGTGTGTTTGGGAGCTCTGAAGTGTACACGTGTAGCTAGGATGGAGGTGGAGGCGAACATACCTCCTCTCCGACTTCGACGGGATCAACTCGCACTCAACACCGCTATGGCAACGATCCGGAAGTCGGAGATCGGTAACGTGGCCAGTGCCTCCCTTCAACAACATCACTACCTTCACCACGGAAGACGGAGGCCACTGGCTGTGCGCCTCCACCAGCTAGAACAACAACTACAAATTGACCTCGGGGACTGCGACAAATCTACCATCTGCAAGATACCACCGTGGGAGACACCCAACTTCGGCGTCAACACATCGTGGTTACCATCATCGAAAGAAAAGGCGCCGGAGTTGGAGATACACCACCTGTTTGGTGGTATCATTCGCAGTCACCTGGGGTCTCATCACGTGTACACTGACGGCTCCAAGTCGGATGAAAGTGTGGGTTCGAGTGTATGGTCGAGTGAATGTGAACTTAGGTACAGATTGCCGATACATACATCTGTGTTTACAGCAGAACTTTTTGCAATTGACAAAGCCATAGACTATGCACTAAATTCTCGTTATAATTCAATAGTCATTTTCTCAGACTCCAAGTCAGCCCTTCAGGCAATTAACTCATGTCAAACCATTTCTAATGAAATCCAGGGTCGCATCATTAATAAGTTGCACTTATGCAACAAGTCCTTCACTCTGATCTGGGTGCCCGGGCATTGTCGTATTTATGGCAATGAACGGGCAGACTTACTTGCAAAATCGGCTGTAGAGCTCGAGGTTACTTGGGACGTCCCTCGTGATTTACAGTCGTGTCTATCCCTCGGAAAGAAATCAATTCATCTTCTGTGGCAAGGTCAGTGGACCAGACTAAACATCTCTACCATCAAGCCTCAACTGGGTGATTGGGCCACTGCCAACCGGCCCAATCGGTTAGAAGAAAGAATCCTCGCAAGAGTGCGAACCAACTGCACCAGGATAACACACCTAGAACCATATATAGACAAACGTTTTCCACCGCATTGTAACACCTGCAATGCGGTGTTATCTATCAGTCATATCATCCTGCATTGTCGGCGATTTGTGGGGGAACGTGCTTCCCTCATAAGTTACTGTGATGCAGTAAAAGTCCCCTTCACACTCTCAGCTCTCTTAGGTGATGGGGATGGTGGTGTGACTGATAAATTGATGACTTTCTTGAGGGAGACCGAACTGATCAGAGTGATGTGACTTTTTATTACTATTGTTGTTACCATTTTGTATGTATATTTTTCAATTATAAATGTTATAAATTATGTTTTGTATATATTGTATATTATGATGTATTAGCTAGGTTTAGCGATTGTCTAATATAGGTTTAGCGATTTGTCTGTCTAGGTTTAGCGATTGGCTGGAATAGGTATTAGTCTAGTTAGCTATTGGTTGAGTAGGTACATAGATTAGTTTATTAGCTAGGATGTACAATTTTGTATAAACTTACAAAAAGAATGCAAAAACAATTAGTATATAAGTTTATTTTTAAGATTAAATGTAATAGAAATAATTATAATAATAATAAAATAATAATAATAATAATAATAAAAATAAATGCATAAAAATAATATGCAAGAAGTTCAATTTAAAATAATAATAAATAAATAAAATAACAAATAAATTTCAAAAAAAATAAATAAAATAAAAATAAATAAAATAAAATAAAATAAAGGCCTTAATGACCAACACAAAGGTCGATAGGCCAGGGGGAAAAAAAAAAAAAAAAAAAAAAAAAAAAAAAAAAAAAACGAGTCCCGGGAGGACTTTGAGACTGGGTCGTGGAGAGAGAGGTTGTATGATTTTATGCTCTCTCCTCTAGCTGCCAGGGCCTGCCGCACCGGCAGTAGTTTCTTTTTTTTCACCCTTCTGGTGACGACTAGGATTAGCTAGTAGTCATTCCCTCCATAGCTGGAAGACGATATAGTAGGTGTCTATATCTTTATATTGAGATCAACTTCGCCTCCTGCCTATGGTGGACTCCCCCACTGATAGCTCTGGGTGTGAATAAACACAGTCTGACCACCTTAGTGTGGGTTGAGAGGTTGATCTCAAACATTAGTTAATTAGGGCTGGTATTATCCTTATCTGGTGTTTTCTTTTCCTCTTCCCACTTCCCCCCATCCTTGGGGGAAGTGGTTACTATGTTGCCTTCCCTCCCAACCCCTCCTCCGTATAGCGGAGGAGGCGGCCATGACCGACCACCACCACGAACTAACGAACCACGGAATGACGGACGATACGAGACCCGAACACCCCTTGACATAGACGTTAAAAATGCATCATTTGTTATGTTTCAGGCCACTGGTTCGGCCCCACTAGCCGGCCTCAATCCTTTCATTGTTCAAAAGGTTATTGATGGCTGGGCTGGTGAGGTTGAATCTGTTAAAAAACTTGCATCTGGAGACCTCCTAGTAAAAACATTTAATTCTAAACAAGTAGCAAGTTTGCTGAAACTTCGTCAGATTCACAATTATGAAGTTGAAACCAAGATTCCTCAAGCCATGAATTCCTGCAGGGGAGTAATCACCTGTAGGGATTTAATGATGATGGAAGAAACTGAAATAATTGAGGAAATGAGGAACCAAGATTTTATTGACGCTAGATTCATAACTCGTTTAGAGGATGGTATAAGGAAGAAGACTGCAAAACTTATTTTGACTTTTGGCAAAGTTTCACTTCCTGAAACTGTCAAAACAGGTTATGAAATTGTTAAAGTAAGACCCTTTATCCCCAACCCTCTTAGATGCTTGAACTGTCAGATTTATGGACATGGAAATCGAACTTGTAGGGCTTCTTCTCCAGTGTGTGGCAGGTGAGCGACGCCTGGCAATGCTGAGGAAAAGTGCACATCAGTGGAGCTCTCCTGCTTTCATTGTAAGGGTACTCACTCCACTTCCTCGAGGGATTGTCCCAAGTGGAAGCTGGAGAAGGAGGTCTACTCGGTGAAGGCAGTGCGAGGTATCTCCTATCATGATGCGAGGAAGGCGGTGATGGGATCGCAAGCGACCCCATCACCCAATGTCTCGTATGCATCGGCGGTGATATCTCGACCCGTGATGTGTACTATTAGTACTCAGACTGAGTCAGAGCCAAGCGAACAGGCTAATCACTCTACTTCTACACCTACTATTATTACCCCATCTACTAACTCCTACTCTCGGGCTGCAGCTTCTTTGCAGTCAGAGAAACAAAAGAAGAAGTCAGACAAGAAAGATAAAGTAAACTACACCACCCTAAAACCAAAGTCACTTCCTTGCACACACCCTACTCCCACTTCATCTGGGGAGAGAAGGGATAGCTCTTCCTCAGTGGAGTCTGGGAGACTCACCATTGATGAGGAAGCAATGGATGTCTCCGGACGCAAGAACCGGGAAAGGTCCCCCGTTAGCCACTCGCCACGCGGCGGGCGGCACAAGAAGACTAAGCGCACAGGCCGACCCCGTAACTCTTAAACCGCCATGTTCACTGCACTACAGTGGAATTGTAGAAGTCTTGGGAATAAATTGAACAACATATCAATATTATTACACACACACAGGCCAGACGTCGTCTGTTTACAGGAGACAGGGTTGGAGAATCACTCTGACCCAACACAATTTAAACATTACAACGCATACAGGAGAAACGATGGACACGGAGTAGCAATATACACACACAAATCACATCCACAGACACAAATAACATTAAACACTACTCTGGAAGCTGTTGCTTGCAGAGTGAAAATACACAACATCTACATATCAATCTGCTCTCTTTACTGTCCGCCACGCGGCCCCATTGACAGTGATTTATTTCATAATCTATTTGGTCAACTTAATGGTAAAAAATTAATACTGGGCGACTTTAATGCCCATCACTGTCAGTGGGGAAGCTTAAGAACTGATGCTCACGGAGGGCAGATGGCAGACATTATACTACAATCCAACCTCTGCCTCCTGAACGATGGTCAAGCCACCAGGGTTGACGATCGTTCTGGCAACTTTTCGGCCATTGATTTGTCTCTGGCCTCCCCGGATATACACCAGGATTTTTCTTGGCATCCTGAGTCCGACTCCCTTGGTAGTGACCACTTTCCCATCTGTCTCTCTTATTCAAGTCATACTGTTTCGGCCCCTTTGGTTCCAAAGTTCAATTTTAAGAGAGCAGATTGGGGGTCTTTCGGGAGGATCGTCGACCTAGATATGTCTGGGGAGACCATAGATGAAAAGATGCGAAATTTAACACAAAACATTTTACATGCAGCCGAGGTTGCTATTCCCAAAACCTCTATAATTCGAAATAAGCGTGAAGCACATTGGTGGTCAACGGATTGCCGAGAGGCATTAATTAAGTAAACGTAATGGGAGATACAGGATTTTTGACAAAAGGCCCACTCAAAACAACTTTATAGCTTACAAACGGGCGAGGGCTGAGGCAAGGAGAGTAATTAATAGAGCTAAAAGGAACTCTTGGCGGTCGTTTGTGTCTACGGTGAATCGTTTTACACCACTAACTAAAGTCTGGTCCACTATAAAGATATTAAATAACAAACGCCCGTATACTCCCATCACCACTCTTCAAGTGGACAACAACATCTACGACGATTCCGTGGACGTAGCAAACGTACTTGCCAGGAGTTTCTCAAAAGTAAGTAGTTCAGCCAATTACGACCAACGTTTTCTCCATCACAAACGTATGGCTGAACTACAAGAGATAGACTTTGAAACAGAAGACGTAGACTACCCATACAACCGGGAGTTTACGATAGACGAACTTCTCCTTGCCCTAAGATCCTGTAAAGACACCAGTCCTGGACCTGACACCATCACGTACGGTATGATCCGGCATCTTGGCCAGGATAACCTGGTCAAGTTGCTAGCAGTGTACAATGAGATTTGGGTGTCTAACACCTTCCCAGACTCATGGCACTTTGCGTGGATCATATCGATACCTAAACAGTCTGGTCGTCTTGTGAATCCCAGTTCATTTCGACCTATTGCGTTGACTTCTTGCCTCTGTAAAGTCATGGAAAGAATGATAAATAATAGGCTACTTTTTGTTTTAGAAGCGAAGGGTTTATTGAGTGATCGACAATGTGGCTTCCGGAAACACTGGAGCACAGTTGATCACTTGATGAACCTGGAACATTGCATTTCAAAGGCATTTGCCAATAAAGAATTCATGGTAGGGGTGTTCTTGGACATCCATAAAGCCTATGACATGACATGGCGACACGGTATTCTGATGAAGCTTCACGGTTATGGTTTAAGAGGTAATTTGCCCATTTACATTAACAATTTTTTGCGTGACAGAACCTTTTCTGTCACCCTTCCCTGTAACGTAACATCGGACATTTTTCTCCAAGAGAACGGGGTGCCACAGGGAAGCGTGCTTAGTCCTACACTTTTTAACATCATGATCAATGATATTCTGTCATCAGCTCTAGTCCCCAGGAATCTTAAATACTCGTTGTATGCTGATGATTGTGCAATGTGGCACTCGTCACGTAATGCACAGTTTTCAGTAGGACGGATTCAAGCAGCGCTTGATTCTGTCCACCAATGGGCCTTACAGTGGGGCTTTAAGTTTTCCGTTCCTAAGTGTACCGGAGTAATTTTTAGTAAACGTAGAGTACCTCAAATTAACGTAACGTTAGATGGCCAACCGGTACCATTTCATAATTCTGTTAATTTTTTATGAATTCATTTTGACCAAAGATTAAATTTTACACATCATGTTAATAATTTGCTTGTTCGTTGTGAAAAAACTTTAAATGTCCTTAAGTACCTATCAGGTACCACATGGGGAGCCGACAGGAAATCTTTATTAATGGTGTATAAGACTCTTATTCGTACAAAGCTAGACTATAGCTCACAGGTGTATGGATTGGCATCAGATACAACGCTAGGAAGATTGGATGTGTACCAGAATAAATGTTTACGTGTGTGTTTGGGAGCTCTGAAGAGTACACGTGTAGCTAGAATGGAGGTGGAGGCGAACATATCTCCTCTCCGACTTCGACGGGATCAACTCGCCATTAACACCGCTATGTCTACGATCCGGAAGTCGGAGATCGGCAACGTGGCCAGTGCCTCCCTCCAACAACACCATTATCTCCACCACGGAAGAAGGAGGCCACTGGCTGTGCGCCACCACCTGCTAGCCGAACAACTACAAATAGACCTCGGGGACTGCGACAAGTTCATCACTACCAAGATACCACCGTGGGAGACACCCAACTTCGGCGTCAACACATCGTGGTTACCATCATCAAAAGAAAAGGCGCCGGAGTTGGAGATACACCACCTGTTTGGTGGTATCATCCGCAGTCACCTGGGGTCTCATCACGTGTACACTGACGGCTCCAAGTCGGATGAATGTGTAGGTGCGAGTGTATGGTCGAGTGAATGTGAACTTAGGTACAGATTGCCGATACATACGTCTGTGTTTACAGCAGAACTTTTTGCAATTGACAAAGTCATAGACTATGCACTAAATTCTCGTTATAATTCAATTGTAATTTTCTCAGACTCCAAGTCAGCCCTTCAGGCAATTAACTCATGTCAAACTATTTCCAATGAAATCCAGGGTCGCATCATTAATAAGTTGCACTTATGCAACAAGTCCTTCACTCTGATCTGGGTGCCCGGGCATTGTCGTATTTATGGCAATGAACGGGCAGACTTACTTGCAAAATCGGCTGTAGAGCTCGAGGTTACTTGGGACGTCCCTTGTGATCTACAGTCGTGTCTATCCCTCGGAAAGAAATCAATTAATCTTCTGTGGCAAGGTCAGTGGACCGGACTTAACATCAACATCATCAAGCCTCAACTGGGTAACTGGGCCACTGCCAACCAGCCCAACAGACTAGAAGAACGAATCCTGGCAAGATTGCGAACCAACTGCACCAGAATAACTCATCTAGAACCATATATAGACAAACGTTTTCCACCGCATTGTAACACCTGCAATGGGGTGTTATCTATCAGTCATATCATCCTGCATTGTCGGCGATTTGTGGGGGAACGTGCTTCCCTAATAAGTTACTGTGATACAGTAAAAGTCTCCTTCACACTCTCAGCTCTCTTAGGTGATGGGGATGGTGGTGTGACTGATAAATTGATGACTTTCTTGAGGGAGACCGAACTGATCAGAGTGATGTGACTTTTTATTACTATTGTTGTTACCATTTTGTATGTATTTTTGTCAATTATGAATGTTATAAATTATGTGTTGTATATATTGTAAATTATGATGTATTAGCTAGGTTTAGTGATTGTCTAAAATAGGTTTAGCGATTTGTCTGTCTAGGTTTAGCGATTGGCTGGAATAGGTATTAGTCTAGTTAGCTATTCTTTGAGGAGGTACATAGATTAGTTTATTAGCTAGGATGTAGAATTAAAAAATATTATATTTGTATAAAAGTACAAAATAGAAAAATTATTATAATGTTTAGTCAAATGTAATAATAATAATAATAATAATAATAATAATAATAATAATAATAATAATAATAATAATAAATGCATAAAATAATATGCAAAAAGTTAAAATTAAAATAATAATAAATAAATAAAATAAAAAAATAAATAAGAAAAATAAAATAAAATAAAATAAAAGGCCTTAATGACCAACACCATGGTCGCTAGGCCAGTAAAAAAAAAAAAAAAAAAAAAAAAAAAAAAAAAAAAAAATGAACAGTGACGAGATATTCTCACACGCTATCATTACATACTATCTCTGCTCTTATCTCTGCTCTTGCTGATATATTCTATTTTGTTTAACTCTTGATATAATTGTGTTCTATTTATTTTGTTTTCTAACGATTGTCATTTTGTTTCTGTTAACGTCATTCCTATTGCTGTTTTGTTGAATTGTAAATATTGTACTTATTTGGTAATATTATACATGTTAAAATCATTAATCATTCGTTTACATTACTCTTTCTGGGCAAATATCCATTGAGGGAGTGGAGTGGAAGTTCCCGTTCTATTTCATTAGTGGTAACTCCACTGATTACAGTAACATATCCACCAGAGTTATACTCTAGCTGTTCACAACCCCTTTTCTTCCCCTAGACATAAACAAGCCAAACACTGGGGTTGTAACAGAATTGGGCGCCTGTCCAGAGATATTATTTTACTCTTAATAATTGCATTTCTATTTTTGATCTATAACTTAATTTGTTTATTGCTTAAGCCTACACTTCATTTTCAGGTTGATTTAGATACGTTTATGCGGTATTCATGTGTAAGATTAATTATAGTTATCCAATTCCCCTCAGTGGATAAAGCATACAAGAGTTTGAGCAGAGATGGTATTGTAGCAATCGTTCCCACATCGGCTATAAAGCTTCATTCGCACAGCGAACCCTACCTTATTGTCAAACTCCTAAAGCTCACACCTTAGTCTTACCCATCGTTTCGTTGCAGTGTTTAAGACCGTAGTTTAGAACGTCTTTTCACTCATTATATCGGGAGACATAAGGGCTCGATCTCTTTTAATCATTGTCCTGGTTACCATAAGCAAATCGTGGGGAGCTTATGGAGAGATCCGCTTAGTTGTAATACCAATAGATCATCTCTGTCACAAATCGTGACCGTAATCATAGTCCTGATTACCTATCCTTTCTGTCACAGTCTGTGACCGTAGATCTACCTACCTACCTACCTACCCTACTCTATCACATGTGATCATCTTTTACTCTAACATTTCATTATCGTGAATCATTCACCGTGTCTTAGTGATATTTGATTTGTTGCAGACTTCAACATGTCATTCAATGTTAAGAAGTTTGAACAAAACCCTGTCAGTGGACTTGACTATTTTAAATATGCCAATAAGGACGAAATTACTTATCTTCTGTGTAGATGGGAAATATCATATAAGAGTTCCACTACCCGTGATCAACGAGCAAAACTCGTGCTAAATCATTTGATTAACTCTGGCATATTAAAAGAAGCTGATCTGAACTGGGAAGATTCGACCGAGGAAGGAGCTGGTGCTCGACAAACAGAGACAGACCAGATGACTACTTCCGAGATACTACAACTTCAGCTTGAACTGGAAGAGAAGAGAAATGCAGACCGAGAAAGAGAACGACAATATCAGCTTGAACTGGAAGAAAAGAGAAGTGCAGAAAAAGAAAAAGGACGAGAAGAAAAAGAAAAAGAGCGAGCAGGAAAAGAAAAAGAACGAGAAGAAAAAGAAAAAGAACGAGAAGAGAGAGAAAAAGAAAGACAACATGAACTCCAAGTAGTTCATTCTCAGCTTCAAAGTGTTACAGCTGGAGATAGGACTCTTCATGAGTTTGATCTCGCCAGAAACCTTAAACTCGTTCCTGCCTTTATAGAGTGTGATCCAGATGGATACTTTGAATTGTTTGAAAATACAGCTGTACATTTAAACTGGTCAGAAGAACACTGGAAGTGGCTACTGCAACCTAAGTTGACTGGAAGGGCTGCACAGGCTTATCTGGCACTCCCAAAAGACTCAGACTACGAGTCCATTAAGCAAGGAGTTGTGGATGCATATTCTATCACGGTGGAAGGATATAGACAAGCATTCCGTAATTATATGAAAACTCCAGTGACTACATATTTTGAATTTATGACAGAAAAATTCAAACGGTTCGATCAGTGGGTGAGAAAAGCTGAGATAGCCACCTTCGAGGAACTCAGAAATCTTGTTGTTTTGGAAGAATTCACTAAGCGTGTGCCTCATCACGTAAAGATGCACATTGCAGACAAGGAGGAAACTGATCCTATCAAGGCAGCCAAATTGGGAGATAAATATTCCCTCCTGAACAAAGCTATAGGGAGTCCCCGTGGACAACGAAAAGTGTTCAACCCCTCTTCAAACAACGTGGTGACCTCTTCTACGTTTCGCCCCGTAGGGTCTACTGTGAATACACCAATTCCCTTGTATTGTACTTATTGTAAGCAGAAAGGACACACTTTGAAAAATTGCAGGGATCCCAATTGTCGTTACTCAAAGTTTAACGTACCTTTCACCAACCCTAGTGTAGTACCAAACACCACATTCTCTAACTCTAAATTTAAGTTCGACCCTCCAAGGAAAGCTGTTGCTCCTATAGTCAACGTAGATTCTGGAGATGACCCCTTTGCAGGATATAAAACTTGTGGTACCATTGCTCTAACTAGTGATTCCCCTAAAGTACCAATTAAGATCCTCAGAGATACAGGTGCTTCTCAAAGTTTGATGGTCCGAAAATGCTTGCCAGATGTAAAAAGGAATGTCACTGGTGATAAGGTTTTACTACGGCCACTCTCCTCTGTCCTATCTACAGTTGAACTGGCTAAGGTACATCTTGAGAGTGACTTGGTAGTGGGAGATGTGAAGGTGGGATTGGTTGATACCTTACCATTAAGTGATGTAAACTTTATTCTAGGTAATGACTTAGCAGGTGGATTAGTGGTACCCAATGTCTTGGTCCGATGCACTCCAATGAACATCTCTCCGACTACTGCCCTCGACAAGGAACAACCTGATTTATTTCCGGTATGTGTGGTAACTCGTTCTCAGGCACGAGCTGAAGACTACTGTGATAAGGCAAGTAATAATTCTCTAGTTGATTTTGGTTCACAATCCCTGTCAAAAGTAAATCTAATCACAGCACAAGCTCAGGATGAGACTCTCAAATATTGTCGTAGTCAAGCTGGGAATACATTGAAGGACGTTGTGAAAACTCCTGGATTTTATTATGAGGACGGTGTATTAATGCGCCTTTATAGATCACCTCGCTTGTCTTCAGCTGATGTCTGGGCGAATATCACACAGGTAGTTATTCCTTGCACCTTAAGGCAGTCCTTGTTAGAATTAAGTCATGATGGTATCAACGGCCACTTTGGTGTGTATAAAACCTATCATAAGCTTTTAGATAATTTCTACTGACCAAACATGAAAATGATATAAAAATGTTTGTACAGTCTTGTCACATATGTCAAATGGTAGGAAAGGCAAACCAACCCATCCCACCAGTCCTTCTCCAGCCTATACCTGTAACATCTGAACCATTCGAACGTATCATCATAGATTGTGTGGGACCCTTACCACGTACCAAGAAAGGAAATCAGTATATTTTAACAGTGATGTGTCCTACCACTCGTTATCCTGAGGCTTTCCCTTTAAAGAACATCTGTGCAAAGACCATAGTCACCCATCTTAATCATATGTTCACTCGGGTTGGCATTACTACAGTTATTCAGTCGGACAGAGGTTCCAATTTTACTAGTAATTTATTCACAGAGGTACTTAACGAACTTGGTATCCAGCAACAGTTGTCCAGTGCATATCATCCAGAATCACAAGGTGTGTTAGAGCGTTGGCATCAAACCATGAAGACCATGATCAGAAAATTTTTTCTTGAACATGAGCGAGATTGGGATGATTCTCTGCATTACTTGTTGTTTGCTCTTCGATAAGTGAAACAGGAGAGTCTTGGGTTTTCTCCTTTTCAATTATTGTATGGTCGACAAGTACGAGGTCCCTTAAGAGTTGTGAAGGACAAATGGTTAAACAGAAATTCCACCTCTAAGGAAACTGTCTCAAACTACTTAGCTAACTTACGAGCTGTACTCTCTGAAGTACGTACTTATGCTCAACAAAACTTAGAGACTGCTCAGGTAAAGATGAAAGGAAACTTTGATAAAAAATCCAAAGAGCGAATTTTTAAACTAGGTGACAAGGTTCTAGCTTTCATTCCTACCCAATCAAATCCTTTGTCAGCTAAATTTTCTGGCCCATACAAGGTTGAACGAGTTCTCCAACATAACAACTATGTAATCAACACTCCTGATAGAAGGAAGTCACAACAATTAATTCATGTAAATCGCCTGAAGAAATATAATGTAAGGTCTGATGAGGAGGAAAATTCCACTGTCATGTTATGCATCAATAGTAATACTCTTCATGATGGTAATGAAGATCTCATAACAAGTTGGTCATCCCTCAAAAATTCGGAGATAATCTCTAACATTCCTACTCATTTCGACTCACTCAACTTAGTTTTTCTTCACGAAATATTCCAAACTATTCACAGACTTCCCCAAGAGGTGTCCCTACATCAACCACGAAATCAAGTTCATCCCTGGTGTTCATCCCATCAGAAAGCCTGCCTATCGGATTGGTCCCAAGACAACTGAGTTGATGCGCCAGGAAGTGGACTACCTCCTACAAAACCACCTGGCCATCCCCAGCTGTTCTCCATGGGCATCACCTTCAATCCTGGTACCAAAGGAAGTTGGACGTGTAAGGTTTTGTACAGACTACAGGCAAGTTAATCTTCTTACTGTACCTGATGCTTATCCCCTACCCCGCGTAGATGATCTGATTGACAACGTAGGACAAGCGAAATATGTATCAAAAATAGACTTGCTACAAGGCTATTATCAAGTGCCTCTCACTCCGAATGCCCAACAGATTTCTGCTTTCATTACTCCTTTTGGGTTATTCGAATATACAGTAATGCCATTTGGGCTGCGTAATGCACCTAGTACAGCTAGTCACACTTCCGTGAGGCTCATCCAGCATTGTCAACGTTGGCCGAGATAACCCCGAAACACTAGTTGTGAGCTCTGCTTGCTTGAACCATTCACTGGTGGGAGGGAGAAGTAAGGAGGGATTTGAGGAGGGTAAGGGGGTGCCTATACAAGAGAGGTGAGAAATTATTCTGGGGAGGTGAAAAATGAGTGGAAGCTTTAATAAAAGTACGAAAATACACCAGGTTTTCAATTATTTATATACCGATATTCGTGTCAATTATTAACATCATTAATGGTAAGATTAACTTTTTCATATTATGATGTAACACAAAAACAACTGAGGTAACATTATTGTATACTTTATTCGTATAATATTCAATGGTTATTATCAAGCACTAAACGCTGAAAAATACTTACACAATAACTGAATAAGAATCATGAACCAGAATGCTCTTTATTAAATGAAGCAAATGTGAATACCTTTATATTACACGTGTCAAGTGTCTATACCACTAACACACTTCCATATCCCCCGTATCTACCTAAAAGTTTATAATCGTCGTGTCAAATATCAAGGCTCTCATTATCCCTCACGTGATAGCAACCTAGTAATATTCTGAATACTTTTAATAATAGCCTGTTGTATTGAATATAGTGAACACGTGCTGTTTGGTAATTTACTATGAATCACTCGGTATTTCATCTGTTTCTAGGTAGCAAAAATTTTTATTTGGGCAGATAATACTTTTGAGCAGAGGCCAACGAGATTGCGTCTGGCACCCACAGGCTTGTTAACAGTTTTTTTTTTTTTTTTTTTTACATTTGCTTTATTTAATAAAGAGCACTCTGGTTCATGATTCTTATTTAATTATTGTGTAAGTATTTTTCAGCGTTTAGTGCTTGATGATAACCATTGAGTATTATACGATAAAATGTACCGTATACAATAATGTTACCTCGGTTGTTTTTGTGTTACATCATAATATTAAAAAATTAATCTTACATTTAATGATGTAAATAATTGACACGAATGTCGGTATATAAATAATTGATAACTAGGCTTCCACTCATTTTTCACCTCCCCAAGAATAATTTCTCACCTCTCTTGTATAGGCACCCCCTTTACCCTCCTCAAATCCCTCCTTACGTCTCCCTCCCACCAGTGAATGGTTCGAGCGAGCAGTACTCACTACTGGTGTTTCGGGGTTATCTCGGCCAACGTTGACAACGCTGGGTGGGCCTCACGGGAGTGTGACCAGCTGTACCTTCCAACGAATGGTGAACGGGATCATCGGAGACCTCCCTGGAGTTAGTACCTACCTAGACGATATCCTGGTAGTGGCAGACGACCTAGACCAACATCATGATAGATTAGATAGGGTTTTAAAGTCTTTAACTGACTGGAACTTTACAGTTAACTTGACCAAATCAACCTTTTATTCAGCCTCTGTGACGTATTTAGGACACATTGTGGGTAATGGTGAAGTTAAACCTAAGGCAGCCAATGTAGAAGCCATCCTATCCTTTCCTGTCCCAGCTACTAGGAAAGAAGTTCAAAATTTTTTAGGTATGGTTGGTTTCTACCACCGGTTTTGTCCCAACTTTGCTTCCATTTCTACCCCCTTAACTAGACTAACCAGTGGTAAAGTTAAATTTAAATGGGATAGTAACTGTTTGAGAGCCTTTAATTCCCTTAGAGACTTTTTAACCCATGAACCTGTGTTGAAATCTCCTAATTTCTCCTTGCCCTTCATATTGCATCTGGATGCATGTGAGACTGGAACCGGAGCAGTACTGCTGCAACCTCAACCCGATGGAATTCTTCACCCTGTCTGCTACCACTCGTCTCAACTGAAGCCACATCAACGCTCCTATAGTACTGTCGAGAAGGAATTGTTGGGGATCATCGATGCACTCCAGAAGTTCCAGTGCTACCTGTATGGAGTAGAACCCTTGCTCGTCTACACTGACAACAACCCCTTGATGTTCCTCCATAGGGTACGACACACCAACCAACGCCTTCTACGATGGTCCCTCTTCCTTCAACATTATCCAATCGAAATCCGGCACATCAAGGGTACCGACAACATCCTGGCGGACACCTTGTCTCGTGTTCACCCATCTGCAGCCTCTCCATAAGTCTTCTACCTGAAACCTTATTCTTTTGGGGGGAGGTGTCAGGTACAGCTCCGGACAGATCAATGGTCCACACCCCATCCATCAGCGACTTGGTTTGGCCTGGTCGGATCTGGTAACAGTTGCAGGTGGAGGGAGGGGGGATGTTAGTGGGAGAGGAGGAGAGAAATGTGGGCGGAGCTATATAGGAGGGTAACGAATGATCAGGTAGAGAGACGTGTGTCAGAAGGAATGAATGAAGCATACACTGTGAACGGTATCGAATCACCAACAGATTAGAGCAGGGTTCTTCAATCTTTTTCAGTCGTGACCCAGTTTTTACTATGACATCATTCTCGCGACCCATACAGAAAGATATTTTACAAATGATCAGAATTATCAACCTAAGAAAATACAAGGCCAGACGCTGAAACATAATATTTATGATTAAAAGGCTTTCTAACCAGAATTATAAACACTGCCTCACCTACCCTCCCTCTCTCTCTCACACACTCATTCAAGAAGGCTAATATTTGTGCAATGATTTTGTTTTATTTATAATTAAATATATGAATATTCGATTATAAAAATATGTTAGGTGGATTCATGTAAGAACTTCATATTTATTTTATTGTCACGAATATTATTATTCTATTTTATTCATGTATTTAATTTTGTGAGCCTGCGACGCCGTTTGGAGGAATTCGGTTCCCGTAATTTGAAGAACCCTGGTTTAAAGAAGTGCATACTGCATTAATGTAAGTGGATATAGAAGAGAAGAAATGTGATGATTTGAGGCGAGGGTGAGGGGGAAGAGGGTAAGAAAAATGAAGTAATCTATTTGGTATTTAGGGCAGTCCTAGCAACTCTGTTATTCTAAAAAAAATTATCAAACGTGTATCTTCTTATTCAAGCATTGACAGGAATATGGGTACATACCATAATAAGATTAATTTATATTTACCAATATAACTCTGATCTTCAGTGCCTGAGTGTGAAGTTTGTAAGCACCCTAAATGTGTGTGTGTGTGTGTGTGTGTGTGTGTGTGTGTATGAGACAAATATATTCTGAATCATCATCCCATGTGTCCTTCTCACAGGAAATATCTATCTTTAAATTCATGGTCTCGTTGTCACACTTGCGTTCCACTGGTAAAATGTTTATAGTACTGTACAGGTATGTATGTTCTCTGGGTTTGTAAATTTCCTGGATCTTACTATACTAGACAACATTCCAAACTTCTCAACTCTTTAAGAGATTGTTTAACCTAAAATATCGCTCATTGCTGTCTGAACACTTTTGACTTTTAGGAATGTTTGCGGAATAATATGGGTACAAGTGATGTACGATATAATCTTAGAGGAAAGTATAAGGATATCTGATATTCATGCATGTGTGCTATTACATCAGTTGTGTGGGTGGCAATATCCGTCTATATTTCCTTGAAAAAAGAGGATGTAACACCCTTCAGTGCACACTAAACGCCCGTGCACTGTGGGATGTTCATCAAACCGTGGAAGATGTGAGTTCACTGTGTTCACTACTGCTCTCGTTCCTCACTCACCACCATGGCTCCATCAGCAGTGGTTTCTTTGCTCTCCATCATTTTCTTTGTATCTTCCACTGTTATTCCCATACCAGCTTAATTTGCCGAGGGTATCCTTGTTCTATCCACAACAGCGTCACCTGGTGGAGGCAGCAAAGTTCCTCTTGAGACGAATGATTTGAAGTTGAACTTGACTGTAAACCAGCTCGCTATCCTTCATTTACTTAGAAAAGTAGCGTCAGGTAAGCATTGCCCAGTTACAGTATTATAATTCTAATGCATTTTCATTAAGAATTGCAAACCTTTTCTTGGTAATGATTTAAGTATCGCTATACTACCTGTGCTCTTATGCACTACAAGAGTGGGTTAACGAAGTGGTTTGTTTATCAATGATGTAACCAAGATATAGGCTTACATCAGAGGTGGGGTACAGCCATGGCTGATAGTGCTGGACCAGGGTCCAAGAAGTGTTGGACAACAACTGAACACAGTTCGAATAAGTGAATTTTCCAATCCATACTCAACGTTGAGAGAGGCTTAGAAGACTCTGTCCAGTTGCTCTCCAACACTCCTTGGACCCTGGTCTAGCACAATCAGCCATGGCTGTACAGCTCCGGACAGATCAAGGGTCCACACCCCATCCATCAACGACTTGGTTTGGGCCTCGTCGGATCTGGCAACAATTGCAGGTGGAGGGAGGGGGAGATGTTAGTGGGAGAGGAGGAGAGAAATGTGGGCGGAGCTATAGAGGGTAACGAATGATCAGGTAGAGAAGACGTGTGTCAGGAGGAATGAATGAAGCATACACTGTGAACGGTATCGAATCACCAATAGTTTAAAGCAGGGTTCTTCAAACTTTTTCAGTCGTGACCCAGTTTTTACTATGACATCATTCTCGCGACCCATACAGAAAGATCTCTTATAAATTACCAGAATTATCAACCTAAGAAAATACAAGGCCAGAAACTGAAACGTAATATTTATGATTAAAAGGCATTCTAACCAGAATTATAAACACTACCTCACCTACCCATCCCTCTCTCTCTCTCTCTCATTCTCTCTCAAGAAGGCTAATATTTGTGCAATTATTTTGTTTTATTGATAATTAAATATATGAATATTCGATTATAAAAATATGTTAGGTGGATTCATGTATGAACTTGATATTTATTCTATTGTCACGAACATTATTATTCCATTTTATTCATGAATTTATTCGGGACCCGTAGTTTGAGGAACCCGGGTTTAAAGAAGTACATACTGCATTAACGTAGGTGGATATAGGAGAGAAGAAATGTGATGATTTGAGGCGAGGGTCAGGTGGAAGAGGGTAAGAAAAATGAAGGTGATTAGTTGAAATGTAATAACATACAAATATAATTAGAATATCTGTTACATTATATCCTTTAAATAAAGGCACTGTCTTTTGTTCACCATCGTAGTGGGATAGACTACTGAATATATATTATCCTTTGGATATTAGACAGCTATCCCTGTATTCCTTTTATCCTTCGTGCTTGCCCCGTAGGGGGGTATTGCCTGTAATGATGTGGGTGTGTCGTCGTCAAGCCGTCGGCCACACCTGTGCACGGCATCATCACGTGCCTGGAAGTTTCCTGAAGGTAGACAGTGGCTATGTGCATTGGTATGTAACAGACTATTTTGTTCCCCTTAATTTATTTGTTTATTTTTTTTTTTCTGGGAGGAAACAAAAATCCACTGCCTTTAACAAAACAAAAAGCCACTAGTGTATGCTACTACTCTATCCTATAGCTGGATCAACCTGGTCTGGAAAACAAAAACAAGAGACTGATGAGGAACAGGACAAGTCCAGTCCCTCCTCAGTACTAGGTATACGCTGCCACCACCAGACCTAGTTGACAAGAGGAATCAAGTGAACACACACTGGAAGGGTAGCATAGCGTTAGCTTATTTAGGCACAAGAGCAAGCAACTCAGACTAAGATTTTAACGGGGGTAAGATTAGTGTTGTGAATTGTGAACCAATATCTATATAGGATCACAGTGTCACGAGTCAGCCATAGACTCGTAACGTAATTTAAATTATCGCGTATGTAAGCATAATTAATAGGCTGACAGAGTGGAAAATTCCATATTTGTGTCAAGGCATATAATGTTCTAGAGTAGTGGAAGGAGTGGGTTAATCCCAGGTTGATGTGGGTGCAGCCTAAGCCAGAGGCCAGGTAGTAGCCTTAATTAAAAAAAGGTAAGGTCAGGTCAGGTCTTAACTGAAATTTGCCACGTCCACTCCTATAAGGTGTTCGTAGGTTAAACTACATCTTGTATTAATAAATTATGCTACCAGGGTAACTTATTGAATAGCAAATGATCGTGAAGTGGAGGGAAATTATCGGGAATTAATAGTACGCCATAGGTAAATTGAAATTGCATGTATAACTAAGGAATGAGTGGATAAAATGTATATCGTAGCCAGTTAGGAAAAACGAACACAGATAGGGTGGAGGAGCCAGGAAAAATTTGAACTTCCAGCCTCTCAGTTAATGTTGAAAAATATAGTTAGTTTGGAGAGGATACTTAAAGAGACAACACTCGTATAGCTAGCTCCTTGCTTGCCTTAATTAACCTCCACGTGTTGAGTGGGGAAGTGAACAACGTAAACGTCGAGTTGTTGGATATTACCACGATTCACAAGGCTTTATAGTTGTATAACTGGTCAATCGCATCGACGAAGATCAGTAAAAATTAAAGGTGAGAGGGGAGCTGGCCTTGAAAAATTACGAGTGTGTGATGCGAGACTCTGAAAATAAATTACCAAGTGTGAGACGTTAGAAAATATTCCAAACTTGCTTTAGCTTGAAAATCCATTGATATTAAGTAATTGAGTAGGAGGTCCAGAAACAGCACCTGTGATATATATATAAATTGAGTGTTAGCATTAATAGAATTATTACCGTGCTAGTAGCTAGCTAGCATTGTGTGAGTGTATGCACGTGTGTGAAAATTTAATTATTCATGTTGGCTACTGGAGTTAAATAAATATAGAAAATTGCAATTGGTTGTTTGAATGCACCAGTAGATTTGTTTATCTATATAAATACATATATATCGGGCAGAACCCCAGAACATTAAAAATTCTATGTGCGGGG
The DNA here is from genome assembly GCA_033782935.1 of Petrolisthes cinctipes. Lineage (NCBI taxonomy): Eukaryota > Metazoa > Arthropoda > Malacostraca > Decapoda > Porcellanidae > Petrolisthes > Petrolisthes cinctipes. The sequence continues at coordinate 190,838 of JAWQEG010000562.1, forward strand.
GTGGTTGAGGCTTAAACGGGGAAATAACCCTGACTTTTATCTTCGCTGCAGCCAACCAACGAAGATCATAAATTAAACCGTACAAGGTAAGTTTATAATTAAAATATTATAAATTAAATTATCGATCATCTCACATCACCGTCACACACAGTCTATTTGTTAATATCAGTGACGGAAATACTCAACTAATTATAAACCCATTTATTTATAATATTATCACATGAGTACATTTATATTTATATAATAATAATACAAGAATATTTTTCCCCCTCCCTTCTTAATATCTCCTACTCCCCGTTCTGTCAACTAGGACAGGAAGAATTCCTTGTCTCGCTAGTTGACAGAGATCCAAACTCTCTTAAATCCACATACCAAAAACAATGAACACAATACGGTATTTAAAAAAAATCACATCCTAAACATCAATATCTTATTATATCCTAGCATCAATATCCTAATATATCCTAACATTAATATCCTAATAATATTATTCGGATTGTGAATTGCCAGCAATTATTTTTAGTATTATTCACCACATGTGTGTCAAGTTGCTCAAGGGTTTGTTACTAAATGGCCACTTCTCCCAGCTGTTATCACCAAAAGCCGGAAGCAGAATGAGTTACTATGTCCTTACGTGAACACACAATATTCTTCAGTTAATTAAATTCAATCACTGGACTAATTGATTCACCACTCACAATATATATATATATATATATATATATATATATATATATATATATATATATATATATATATATATATATATATATATATATATATATATATATATATATATATATAACGAGAGCTAGTTGAGCAGTTACCTGTTATTACCAAAAGCCGGAAGCAGAATGAGAAGGAAATAGAGTAGGCTACTCCCTCCTCACCTCCTCTCCACCCTTGGTCAAACTAAGTAGGGCCCTCGTATTTTTAATTATGGCATTCTTATCCATTCCACTACTACTGGTGTATATTCAGTTACATAGTACCATTTACACCTATTCCTGTGATCAAATACATTGCCTTCTTCCTTGGTTAAAGTATTATATTACTGTAGTATACATATATAAGGCATGTATTGTTCTGCGACTCTCCTTATGGACCATCCTGACTAGACCCTTACTAATCTAATTAATTTTCTAAGTAAGTTACAGTTAAAATTCAGGTACCATCATAGGAGAGTTAGGTTCGTAATTATAAATTATAATTATAATTATAACTCCAATTCATATTTTCCATTCACCTCTTAACCATTACGTTTTTTTCTATCCTAATAATCTCACCTAGGGTTTTGATTATTCCTATCAATATTCTATATACCTAACTATAATCATTATATTCCTATTATTCTCACATAACATCTAACTATAATTATCATTTGTACTGTTCATCACATGTTATTTTAAGATTTTTTTTTTATATCTTTCGACACTGGACATAGGCTTCGTCAAGCCCGTTACCGTGGCCCAGGTCAACTGCTACTCACACACACACACACACGTCACGACTTCCGAACTGGTACCCAGCCACAGAGGGAGGGAAGTGAGGGTAATTCCCAAATACTGCAGATGTTATGGTACGTACCAGCGAGGGTGTTTTACGACGTTCGGTGGCCTTATAGTTAGTGCCTCAAACTCAAATCGGAAGAGTAAATATTCTCAGGCCCTCACCTGAGAGGATCGATCTCCCGACCTCCAGGTTACGAGTCCAGAATACTAATGTACACCTGTGTGATACTTTTTTTATCCAGTGTACATGGCACAACTACAGTACCCCCCCCCCTCCCCCATGAGGTGTTTGGACAGAGGGGAGGACATAATACATACATGACAATAGGTACAAATAATAGTAAGGTACAGTCCCGAGCTAATGGAAGGGAAACACCACCATCGTTCAAACAAGCACATCCACGGTTGTTTCTACCCGGCGAGTTATTTGCGAGAAGGGGAGGGGTTTGAATAGTATTGAACCATCTAGCTGATCTAGTTGCCACCATTCGGTTCAGTTTGAACTGCTTAGGATTCCCTTCTTCTATTCATGTTTACCTGTTTAGGAACATTAGCTCATCTTCTATTTTTTTCTTTTCTTTTTTCTTTTTAGTTACTTAAACTCCTGGTCTCCTCATATTTTGATATTTATATTATAATATTTCCTTTCCACTCTATTGTTACCAAGTTGTATAACAAGGGACGTGAGGAGAGTAAACTTAGTTTATTTTTCTTCATATATTTGCCTCTTATCTAAAATGACCCAAATAGTAGTCAGTTGCTGTTAATCACCGTATTAAACAACTGTGTAACTAAATTACAAACATCTTTAGATAGTGATATACTTGAAGAAATATCATCTCTCAAATAAATGTGCAGACAAATAACAATCTTCATTATATTTGTGTTGCACTACTTTATTAACCGACTTCATAACACTCTAAGACCTATGTGGCAGGAACAAGATGACGATGACATCTACTTCACATATGAATGTTAACTATGTCATGCAATACAATATTTTTAAAACTTCAGGCAATTATTCAATCACTACGTTTATTCGTAATCTACAAAGTGCTTATGTATACTTGAGCATCATAAATTTTTTATTATCTTATTTGCACACCTCGGACATTCTATTGTTTTTCATTATTGCCGTTATTGAATTATTACTGTGTTACTGATGTGTTACGTTGCCTTACATACAGAGTTTTTTCTGTTCACAAAACATTCCAATACTTATTTTGACTTCTTTATATTATATTTTTGTATATATAAGGTGTATTATAATGAGATTAATTATTTAATATCGAAGTTATTTCGGAGGCGAGGCGCCGAGGTGTGAGGCGCTTTTCGTTTTGTTTTTGTTGGTGAGAGTAGGTCTCTCCATGGCGCTCGGGGCAGAGGACGGTGTTTGGGTTTTGTGGTGGAATTGAATGAGGATTTCTGGAGTTCGCCATGGTCTGAGGGCATCGTGAGGTTTGTGGTATCTTTGTTAGAGTGTGGTGGTTCTTTAGGGGCGATTAAGGTGGTGGCAGAGGCCTGTGCTTGTTGTGAAGTGAGGTACATGTGGGTGGTGAGTCGGCCACAGGTGACGTCGGATATTGTTGTGGTGTGGGGGGTGTCCTGGTGGACAATTGGTGGTGTCTGGTATTATTGTGGTGAGGTGGTGTCTGGTATTATTGTGGTGAGGTGGTGTCTGGTATTATTGTGGTGTGGGGGTGTCTGGTAATATTGTGGTGTCTGGTATTACTGTGGTGTGGGGGTGTCCTGGCGGACAATTGTTGGGTTGCTTGGTGTTTTACCCAAGGTGTTAAGGTTGTGTGGTGGTGTAAAGGTGATGTTATGGTGTTGAGGTGAGAAAGGAGAACATTATATATGTGCCCATGTGTGAATTTCGGGGGGGGGTATTTATTAATTATTTGTGCATTTATCTGATTGTTCATATTTGTGTATTTATCATGTTGAGAACTAATTTTTGGTACCATATTAACTTTATTAATCTTGTTGTACATTTTGTGTTTATTTTAATATATGATGTATTATGGTAAATGTGTATTTTAGTTCCTTCTCCAACCAAACTTAAGTAATATAATTAATGTAGTGAAAAAGGAGAATTACCAGAGGAGACCAGGTAAGGAAAGGGAGTGGTGTGCTGTACAGTATGTGCGGTTTGGCTAAGTCGGGTGGGTGACCTAACATCCTTAATATCCAGACTTTTAAAACTCCCTGGGACTGGTGTAAAGTCCACCCTCCATTGGGAGATAACCGGGTCATAACAGATGTTAAAGTAAGCATCTATGTCTTTTATAATGATAAATAATTGTTTATATATTAATTATAATACTATATATAAATTCACAATATTCAATCAAATTCTTTGTAGCCTATTATAAAATATACTGTTTAAATAATGGACAATTATATTGTCTATATATTTTTTATATCTCCACCTCGGGACTGAAGGTGGTCAGCCTTGGCCTGAGACTCTTGCAAGGTCCCGAGATTATTAAGTGATGAAGCTTCGAGATGTTGGTTGGTTCACATGTTTGTTTATACACGTCATAATAATCATATGGATCTATAAAGCCGTACAATATTCTATCAGTCACTTTACAGTCTATTCTAAATTACCATGGTATATTAAAAATGGATTATGATTTATGTTGGATCCCATTTTACCCAAATTTAAGGCATATTTATCAATACATATTGATGTTGTTTTGATAACAGCCAGCCAGCAGGTGGTTTCTCATTTCAGTCTGGCAACTGTACTGCCCTCCCCTCCCCTTTCTCCCTCCATCATTCCCTCCTAATGCCATCTACACTCCCTAACTCTCCCCCTCTCCCCAATAACTCGCCGGGTAGAAACAATCATGGATGTGCTTGTCTGGGCGATGGTGGTGTTTCCCTTCCATTAGCTCGGGACTGTACATAGTGAATGTAAAGCCCCTCATACACGCACAGTTTTAACTGACAGTCCGACTGACGAAACCAGATTGACCGTTAACTGCAGGCCAGTTTGAGTGTGTATGGGAGTATTTTGGACTGCAGTCAGCACGGAAAGCCCACCGGATGAACTGAAGCACATGTTGAAAATCTGGCATCATTTCCACACCAACCGCATTGGTGTTTACATTTAAGCGGATCTGTCTCTGAGAAATTTTCGTGTGCCGAGAGGATAGAGTGTTTTAGGGGGAGTTTATTGATATTATTGATATAATTTATTGATATGATGTTGATGTAATTTATTAATATATTACTGATATAGTGTATTGATATATTATTGATATATTATTGATATAATTTACAGGGTATACCCATTTGAATAGAAAGTTCAAAGAAATTATTACTCAGACAGAAACAAGAAAGCAGCTGCCAATGATGTGCTGTCAAGTAAATTAAAAGAAAGAGATGAATCTCTCATTTTTTTTCATACCTGTGAGCACCTCAGCTAGGCTGAGAAGCACAATGTTCAAATGTTGTGTAGGAAGAGATGTTGTCATGGTGCTGGCTGGGTGTTAACTGAGGTTAGGATGGAAGGTAGAACTGAATAGTGTGTGGGCACACGCAGCGGACTGCAGTCCGTCAGTTCACTCGGGCAGTCAGTTAAGGCTGTGCGTGTATGGGATGCTTTAGAGACAATAAATACAAAAAAATAAATAAGTGTTGTACAGAAGTGTAACGGGTAATGTGTGGAGTGTACGGGGAGGGGGAATGCAAGTGTGTGTGACTTAGTAGTAGGGAGTGTGTGTGGCTGGAAGCGTGCGGAGTGGGTGTATGTCTGCATTATGTAACATGGCAACATATTTAGCCGGGCGCCTTATGATACGCACGGAACGAGAAGTGAATCCCTCAGAAATCATAGATGGCTCGTCGTCCCGCAACTCGTGTTGTGGAGACGGAGGTGTCTTAGGGCATTGTGTGGGCGTGAGCTGGCGTGGGGGGCTGACGGGACGAGGAGACGTGGCTGGGATGACATGGATAATAGGCGGCAGGTCCTGAAGGAGACAAGAAAGGCATATTTCAATAGAGGCAGGGGCAGGTGGGTCAGGTATGGGCAGAGGATCAGGTAGGGTGAGGTCAGGTAATGGGAGTCGGTTGGTTGGGTGACAGGTTGTCAGGTAGGGATGGGGGATTTAGGGTAGGGAAAGGAAATGTGGGTAGGTCTGGCACAGGTACTAGGTCGGTAGACAGTGTGGGTGGGAGAGGTGGGGAAGACGTTCGGGTTGATGGTAGGGAGGTCGTGGGTGGAGTAAGGACAGGAGGGGAAGATGAAATTATGGTTTGTGATGAGAGGGGATGAGGTGATGGTTGAGGTGTGTTGGTGTCAGGCGAGGTGGGGTGAGATGAGGAGGCATGCTCCAGGGTTGTGTGCGCGAGCCAGGTGATGCTCGTGGTGACGTGAGAGGGAGGTTGGGGCGAGAGATGCCGTACAGGGTATGTGTGAGGTAGGATGCATGCCATTGTGGCGGGTAGTGGTTATGGTTGTATGAGAGGTAACGTGTGGGGTGTGGGTAAGAGTGGTGGATGGTGTGTTGAGGGTGGTGAAGGAGATGCATGTGAGGTGTGATGACTGGGTGGTAACATGTGGGGTGTGGATAAGAGTGGTGGACAGTGTGTCGAGGGTGGTAAAGGAGGTGTGTGTTAGGTGTGGTGGCTGAGTGGTGTGGTGTGTAGTGGGCTGAGGGCTGCTGGTTGTGATTGCAGAGGCGTGGCGTGTGGCTGTGGAGATGATGAGTGGGCTGTTTCACCCGATCCCAGGAATTGACGTAGGGTTTGCCGTTGATCTGCAGCGTTACTGTCGCGTCCGTCCAGGAGAGTATGGGGTGGGGGCCGGTATATATTTGTTGGAGCAGCATACGGTGTGCGTCTGTCCATAGCAAAAGTGCCGTGGTGTTTCTAAGGCTAAGTGGTAGGTAGGTGGGTCAAGTGTGTTGGTGCATAGGCGTTGGGGCGATGGCACGTTTGAGAGCAGGCAAGAAGGAAAGGCTGGACGTATCGACCTCGGGAGATAAGACTGGCCCGGGCGATGAAGGTCCTCACCGAAGACAAGCTCTGCCGGGCGAGTGGTTGAGATCCTCCTTCAAGGTGGTGCGGATGGTGAGGAGATTGAGAGGGAGAGCGTCCGTCCACTGGTCCGGCTCGAGTGCTTGGAAGGCATCCTTCAGCCGGCGATGAAACCTCTCGACCATCCCGTTGCTTGATGGGTGATACACGGTAGTGCGTTGTCGGTGCATCCCCAGTATGGCCAACAAGTCATGCCACGCCCTAGACTCAAATTGTGTGCCTCGGTGATGATGACTGCTGGAGAGCCAAAGTTTGCCACCTAGTTGCTGAGAAAATGCCGAGCAGTCCCCTCTGCAGTGATGTCCACCATCAGGATGGCCGTTCACCACCGTGTTGTTCTGTCCATGCTAGTTAGCAGGTATCGACATCTTCAGGACGAAGGGAGCAGGCCAACAATATCTACGTGTACAGTGTGGAATCTACTGATAGGGACAGTGAACTCATGTAGAAGTGGTCGGGTATGGTGGCCTACCTTCGCGCGCTGGCAGGGCAGGCATGCCGTAACCCACTCCTTCACCTGCTTTCTCATGCCTGGCCAGACTGCTCTCCGGCTGATGAGGCGAAGTGTACCAGCAATTCCCGGGTGGTTGATTGAGTGGTAGTGGTTGAACACCATCTTCCTGAAGTGCTCGGGGTTGTACGGGCATGGTGTGCCACATGATGTGTCGCACCATAGCTGTGTGGTTGCATCGGCGGCCGTTATCCTATCCAGCTGAAGGCCAGTGTCGCCTGAGAGAAGACCTTGCAGGTGGCTGTCGGTGGATTGCGCATTGGCAAGAGTGGGATAGTCCAACGGTGGGATGAGCTGTATCCATGCGAGTAACTGTTGCACTGGGGTGCTCTAGAGAGGGTGTCGGCCACGGCATTGTCTTCTCCCAGGAAGTGTCTGACGTCAGTTGTGAACTCCGAGATGAATGATAGGTGCCTTGTAACTTGCGGAGACCAGCTGGCCCCGAGTTGATTCATCGCCATAGTCAGGGGCTTGTGATTGGTGCGGATGGCATCGCTCGACGCGTCAATGTAGATTGACGTTGGCGCGTGTGGAGTAGGGTAAGCCAAGAGAGTGGTGTCGGCTAGCTTCGTTTTGATCTCCCAGACGGCCTCCACCTTTTGTGGGAAGGGTGTGATGCCTTTAGGGGTGACGCGGTGCCTGAGGAAATCCAGCAGTTCTGTCCCAATGACGCACTTCGATGGGTGAATTTAAAGGCTGTTGCGCTGGAGACGAGCGAACAGTTCCCGTATGTGTTGTTGGTGTTGCACGTGATGAGGATGTTGTCAATGTACGTAATCCAGACCATGCAACATCTTGTCCATATATCTCTGGAATGTTTGTGCCGCATTCCTCATGCCGAAGTTCATCCCAGGAAACTCAAATAGGCCGAAGGGAGTGGAGATGGCCATCTTCTTAATGTCCTCCTCAGATACTGGGATTTAATAGAATGGCCAGACCAGGTCAACCTTGGAGAATACCGCACATCCCTGAAGCTTCAAGTGAAAGTCGAGCACGTGCGGAATAGGGTACCTGTCAGGGACGGTGGCGGCATTTAGGGTCCTGTAATCCCCGCAGGCCCTCCATTCTCCTTCCTGTTGTTTGGGCACCATGTGGAGGGGTGATGCATCCATCGGGGCTTGGCAAACACAGGGGGGGGGGGCGTCAGGGTGATGGTGTGGCTAATTCCTGAGTCCTGGATTTGGGTGGCAGTGTTAGTTTACAGTAGATGTGGAAACTCGTGTAATATGTTCTGGTATGTGTTGGAGTGTGTGATGTGTGTTATTGGAGGTGTGGTGTGGCGGCAGTCTTTGGTGGGAATTGTGGCTCCTAAGGGTTGGTGTATTAATCTGTTACGTTTGGCGTTAATGAGAAGGTCATGAGCCGTAAGGAAATCCAGACCCAGGATGGGTGCCTGCACATCAGCCACAACGAAGGGCCATACTAAGTACTCGTTCCTTATCAGTGTCACGCCCCTACTCCTTGTGCCGTATGTTGCGATAGGTGATTGATTCGTGAGGAGATCATAAACGGTGAATGCCTGACTCTTGCGGTCCTTTTCCCTTGGAGGAACGACACTCACTTCCGACCCCAAGTCGACGAGGAATGTGTCCCCTGACTCGAGGTCTTCCACCCACAGGAGAGTGCGAGCTGTGTTGTGTGGGTACATACAGGAACCGGTAGGATGGTGTATAGGAGGTACAAGTGGAATAGTATCTGTGACGGTTGGCAGGTACAGTCGCTAGAGGCATTGGAGTGACGTAGTGTGGCTGGCCAGGGCGTAGGATGATGTGTAAGGTCGCTAGAAGCGTGGAAGTGGCGTAGCGAGGCTGGCAGAGGAGCAGAGTGGTGATGTGCGTTACGCCGTGGTGCCGAGAAGGTAGCATTGTTGTCGTGTGTTGTGCGACGAAGCGTAAAGTCGTCGGTTGAGGGCCCAGGGTGTTGAGTGAAAAAGGAGGTTGTAGCGTGCTGGGTGTCTTGTGGCTACCGCCTTACTTGTTTCCCTGCATAGGATGGGAAATGTGGAGGTTGGCGGCGGTGCTCCAGAGGCAGGGTGGGTGACAGTTGCGAGCATTGGCACTGAACCAGTGGTGGTAAGCACACAGCTGCTGTGAAGGGGCAGTTGTGAGTTGCCACTGGAGTGGTGGCAGAATGCGTGGTTGTGTGGTGAAATGATGATATTGTTGTTATTGTAGTGGGAATCGAGGTGGGATGTAGAGTTGCTGGTGGTAGAGGGGAGTGGGTTGGGGATGAGTACGGAGGAAGGGATACCCTGAGTGTGAGAATGTGTCAAGGTGTTATTGCGCAACAGGTCGCTGGGCCTGTGTGGTGGAAGGTGTGTGTAGGTTTGTTATTGCGGATAGGAAAAGATGTGTTGAGGTAAGGGTATATGTTGGTGGAAGTGTGTAGCAATGGGGTGGTGTTGTTGTGTCGTGGGCACTGTGTCGAAGATTTGTGGTTGAAGAGTTATCGGTGGGAGTGTCGTGAGTGTTTGTTGTTGCTGATGTGAGTGTGGTAGGTGATGGTATTGTAATGCGGTTGTTGGGGGTATGTGTTGTGGAGTAGGAACGAATGGTGTGGGTCCATGGTGGGTTGCAGGCATCGCTTTGGTGGCGGTGACTTGGTGAGGTTGATGTGGCGGGTTGCCGTCGGAGTAGATGTTCATAATGGAGTCGGCGAGTTTGACAAACTGTTGCAATGGTAAGTGTTGATGTGCATGTAGGTGAAGCTGAATGGTAGGTGGGAAAAGCTTGGCATGGAGAAATTTGTGTACGGTCTCCGTGTAAGGGTTGCCCGCCTTCTTGTTCAGTTGCTGCATGTGGCGTAAGAGAGCAGACGGGCGGCGACCCTCTAGTTGGACGTCCTCGAGGGCTCTTAGGTATTCTTGTTCGGACATACCGTGAGCTGAAACAATAGCATCCTTGAGTGAATCATAAGAAGGGTGCAGATTAAGTGCAGGAGGAATGGCGTCAAACACATCAGCCGGAAGTGCCCGGAGGACGGCCTGGAACTTCTGCTCACTCGAGAAGCTCTAGGAGCACCAGAGAGTTTCCATATGGCGAAACCATGAATGTACGTTGAGGGAGAAAGGAGGAACATATGGTGTCTGAGGTGGTGTGGTTTGTAAGGTTGATGCTGTATGTGAAGATGTGGAAGAGTTTTGAGGCGGAGAATGCAAGGAAGCGTTAGGTGACGAAGGGTGCGTAATAGTGTGAGAAGACAGAGAAGTGGCGTCCATGGAGTCGTAGGGGTGTGGCTACCGTGAGGATGAGAGTGTGGAGACTAGGTGGTGAAGTGTGAGTAAGGCAGGACAATTCCCACGGGGGTAGAGAGAAAGTGGCAAGCGAGGGTGGAATACCACCAAGTATGGCAGAATGGCGGGAATGGAGAGGAAACAAGAAATGATTTTTAGAGAGCGTGGAGGTGTGTTGTGTATGGGTGTGACGAGGATGGCGTCTGTAAGTGAGGAATGGTGCACATATAAATCGCACAATACCGTATATGTATATATATAAAAAATACGGCAATGGACCGGTACAAATAATACAACAGATACAGAAAAAAAATGGGGAGAAGTAACACTGTGGAGGGTTCACCGCGAGAAAGAATGGGAAATGAACATCAATAAATACCAACACCTTCTGTGAGAGACGGGTGTACAGTAGGCGTGTGCTTACATGAAGCAGGCCACATCCGTAGCAGCACGTGGCAATGGTATCATCTCACACATAACACTAAACTTAGGCACTAATGTATACACGAGTGTTACACTACAGATATAGGTAGGGTAGGAGAAGAGTTGTGTGTAGCACAGGTCCATAGAAGTAGCTGGTGAGTTGCACGTGGCGTCGAAGTGTGTGCAGCACGTGTGTAGTAGCAACGTGGTACGATGCACGTCCAGGTACGAGATGGTACGTTGTGTAGAGGTACAGCGTGGCTAAGGCACCCCCGAGGTGGTGTGTGTGTGTACATGTACTGGCTGGGGAGGGGAACAGAGGAAAGAAAGTTATATGCTAGGGAGTGTAAGAAAGCGAACAGGCGAGAAAGAAAAGCGAAGCACAGTATGGAAAAATATCACAGAAATACGTACAGGGAGAAAACACGTGGTGGAACACTAAAGAACGAGGAAATACACGGGCAGTGGAGGAAATATGTGCACAATGGCGTAATACAAGGGTGCAAACAAGGGGCAGATTGGGAGCACACATGGTGCAGGGGTGGAAAATATAAGGGGTCTGGGAGGCAGGAAAATTGCGACAGAGGGAAAGGTACGACAGGTAGAGATAACGAAAGGGTGAGACAGGTGTAGTAATGAGTTGAGAGTAAATGTGAAGAGAGAAAGTAGGTGTAGTAGTGGGGATAACACGACGTTAAAGCATTCGTGGGACGGATAGGACACTGGGGACGTGAACAATGATACAAAATTCAAGAAAAAAAATATGGAGGGTACGCGTGTGTAAGTGTATGGGGTACCTTCGAAGCGATGCGTAGATGTAGCGTGGGGGTCGACGTTGGTAAAGTGGTGTAGCGAGGACTAGCTGCAGGGGCCGCTAGAAACGTCGGAGGTGGTGTAGAGGCCTAGTAGTTGGGATGTGGAGTGTAGGACAACATTGGTGAGGGGGTGTAGCGAGGAGTAGAGTAGCGTATCGTGGTGAAGCTTGAGTGTACGTAAGTATTACCCTGTAAACCAGTGTAACAGAGCTGAAAGCCGGGGTCACCAGTTATAACAGCAAGGAAGCCCTTGCATTACTACCTGGGTGAACAGACTCTAGAATACATGGTAACAGTTTATTGGTAATACAGAGAATTGTACACGAATATACAGATGAGGCCAGCCTGCCATGTAGCGTCATAGTGAGGGCCGTGGTTACTGCACGAGAGTTGTGTAGGACGAGAACACACTCGTGTGATCAAGGCGGGAACACATGTGGGAGGCTTGGCGCAGGTAGCGGCAGGTACAGCGACAGGAACGATGGAAGGGCTGGTACTTCTTGCTCCAGAGCTAGCAGGGAAGTGGCTGCTCTAGGCGGATTGGCCTCCTTTTATTCAGTTGGTCTCCGGGTCCCAGATGTGACCCAGGAGCGGCTGCATCCTATTAAAACCCCGGATATACCTCCCGGATGTAGCCCCGGGTGTGTCGTCGTCAAGCGATCGGCCACACCTGTGCATGGCGTCATCACGTGCCTGGAAGTTCCCTGAAGGTAAACAGTGGCTAGGTGCATTGGTACAAGGGAATTAAGGAGTGGTGCTTCTGCACATGGCACCACTACAACGTAATGAGAGAGTGGGAGGGCTAGAACTTTGTGGCAAGCACAAAGAACACAGTGGCACATGTGTAAAGTCCAACAGTCCATCACCACGAGGTACGATATGCTCACCACTAACACATCAGTATATACACAATACACAGCAGTATTATTCCTTGTTCTCACGTGGCCATAGTAAATGAGAGAGAGGCGGGGGGGGGGGGGCTAAAACACTGGGGGCGAGCACAAAGAACACAATGGTATACGTGTACAGTCCAGAGTCATTAACAGTCCTTCACTAGGGGTAATGTATGCACGACACTTAATTGTTGTGTTTGGAAGGGGAAATAGAGTAAACAGGTTGGAGATATTAAATGAGGAGCTGATAAGAAAGAAAGAGGTGGAGGAGGCAATGAGAGAGATGAAAACAGGGAAAGCTTCAGGTTTGGATGGATGCACTGTAGAATGTCTGAAATATGGTGGAACAAGTATGATGGAGTGGTTGTTAAGGTTGTTGATGGTATGTTTTGACAGTGGTAAGGTCCCCAGTAGATTGGGTGAGTGCTTGTGTAGTACCTCTATATAAGGGAAAAGGAGATATATACCAATGTACGAGTTTCAGGGGTATAAGCCTGTTAAATGTAGTAGGAAAGCTGTATGGGAAGGTGCTGATAAAGAGAGTCAGAGAGGGGATGGAGGCTGTGATTGGTGAAGAACAAAGTGGCTTTAGGAGAGAAAGAGGTTGTGTGGATCAGATATTTGCAGTAAGGAAGGTGTGTGGAAAGTATTTAGAGAAAGTAAAGAAGTAGTATGGGCATTTATGGATCTCAAGAAAGCATATGACAGAATTGACAGAAATGGATTGTGGAAGGTTTTGCAGTTGTACGGGCTGGGGGGGGGGATTATTGAGAGGGGTGAGAAGTTTCTATTTGAACAGTAGAGCGTGTGTTAGAGTTGGAAGTAACATGAGTGAATGGTTTCCAGTAAAGGTGGGACTCTGTCAAGGCTGTGTGATGTCACCATGGTCGTTTAATATTTATACGGACTTTGTGGTAAGAGAGGTAAATGCTAGGATGATGGAGAGAGGACTAAGCTTGGTTGACAGCAGAGGTAGAGAGTTGGGCCTAAACCAATTACTGTTTGCTGATGATACAGCGTTAGTGGCAGAGTCAGAAAGGAACCGAGTATGTTAGTGCAGGAGTTTGGGCGAGTGTGCAGGAGGAGGAAACTGAGAGTGAACGTGGCAAAGAGCAAAGTAATGAGATGTAGGAGGGGAGCAGAGGGTAGAAGGATAAATGTAGTACTAGATGATGGAGTGCCTTAAGTATTTGGGGTCAAAGGTGATGGTAGATAGCAAACTAGAGACAGAGGTAAAATCATAAGTAAATGAGGTAGGAAAGGTGTTAGGAGGAATGAATAGGATGTTTGGCTATAAGTCATTTAGAATGGATGTAAAGAGGAAGTTGTACGAAGGGATAGCAGTGCCTACTGCACTGTATGGAGCGGAAACATGGAATATGGGCGAAATTTTAAAGAGAAGGTTTAATGTAGTAGAGATGAGATGTCTGAGAAGCATGTGTGGTGTGGCTCGAATGGACAGAGTCAGGAATGAAGAAGTGAGGAGAAGGACAGGTGTCGTGGGAGAGCCAGCAGGCCGTGCAGAGCAGAGTGTATTAAGATGGTTTGGACATGTGGAGAGAATAGAGGAGAATAGAATGGTAAAGAGGATAGGGGGCCCAAATGTGGGAGGTGTAAGGAAGAGAGGAAGGCCACAGAGGAGATGGATGGACACCGTGAAAGGAGCTCTGAGTGGAAGAGATATATCTGTGGAGCAAGGTAGAATGATTGTGCATGATAATTACGAGTGGAGGAGGGTGGTGAATGCTTGAAGAGCGGACGCGGCTTCACGGTCCTTGAAGGAATGGCCTGCATTGAGTGTGGACCATGGCCGGCTGAATGCTAGTATGGATGGCCTTAGTATGGATGCGAACATGTAGTCCCACAAGGAGATGCGGTGGGGGTGCTCCCTCCTCCAACAGGGATTGGAGGGTTGAGATGTGGAGTGTGTAGGGGGGGGGGAGAGTTCTATGTTTGGGCATTTTGTTTTGGAGGGTGTGTGACGTGACGGGGCTACCTCCAGCGTGGAGATGAAAGCCTGGTATATGTATGTTTGTATATGATATGTGGGGTAAAATATCATTAGGTTACACTTTTATGTGGGATAAAATATCATTAGATTATAGAATATAGAAAAGGAAAGGTTGGGGATGAATCGTGAACACAAGAGAGAGAGAGAGAGAGAGAGAGAGAGAGAGGTGGAGGGGCGAAGGAGGGAGGTGTAAGCTGCAGGTCACTGAGATTAACACACCGCTATGCGACGGGGGTGTGTATGTGTGTGACCCATGATGTAACCAAAAGGACTCTAAACGTCCCCTTTCCATCATCTGCCAATCAAATGAATCCAGTTATGTCCCAGAGAGGCAGGGCTTCTCCGCCACCTTAGGCTGGACAGAGTATAGATTGAAGTCTTGTCCGCTCTGTAATTTCTATCAGTTATATTTGTGCTGTATTCAGACTGTTCATAGTGCATACCTAAACAAGACTAATATTTCACCACTTATCACAGCCAGCGCACCCACGCAACAGGAAAAAACGAGGTGAAGATTTAGGCCTAGGGGTTTAGTTATCTATGATGAGTGGTGCGAAATATTTGCACTGACCCCCCCCCCAAAAAAAAAAAAAAAAAAAAAGGTTCAAAATATACCTATCATGGCATCTTGTGGGATTAATGTGAAGGAATCATCTGCCTCGGTTTTGACTTTTATACGGAAGGAGGTCACTGATCTCATTTTGTGTCCTCTTCTTAGTTTTACAATTCTACTATCTTCTCTCTACTTTTTCTTCTTTTCTGTCACGTCGTCGAGTGTTTTTGCCTATTTACTTGTTGTGGGCAGAGGTACGATTTGAGTGAGAATGTTGCACCTATGATGTCTGCCGGCTCTCCCCCATCTCTCTCTCTTTCTTTCCAACCTTGTTCGAACTACTCTATATACAGTACATGAAATGGAAGCATACATTATGTGTTAATGTCGTTGGTATATTTTAATTTCATAGTGACTAAACAGTGCGAGAATAGGGTAGAGTGGTGGATCAGAACACACGTGCTTTTTTTTTCTCTATATATACATACCTCAACCTCGGGGCTGTAGGCTATCAGTAGCCCACGGGCTACCGAGATTATTGGGTGTCGCACCAGATGAGACAGCGGAGCTTCGTGGTGATATTGGTACCGTAGCTTCTCTTCTGCCCCATTACATTAGATGACGACACCTTATTTATACACGTCACTATCGGGGGAGAGCAGCTACATCGTCACTCACAGCATCTTGGAATATGGTCTGGCATCTTCTATGTTGTGAGTTGACGACGATGTAGGGGGTATTTTCTTGACGTGTAGGTGTATCCAGGATAATTGACGAACAGCTGGACCCAGTTCACCTCTGAAAAATCCCAGACGTTTTCTCGTGGATTCGAACTCGGGCTCTTGACATTCGCATTCCGTCTCTTTATCCATTCTGCCACCGTCTGATGGGTGGGCGTAACGCACACACGGTGGGAAAGAGTGTGTATGACTGTATGTGTTTTAACATGCCAATACAATGGCAGGCCCAAGGGTACCAGCGCTCTGAATTAGGTCCCGATATGTATTTGGAGTTTTTTCAGTCTTTCGCGGATATCAGATTTTATCTGTAATCTGATTATACCATCGTGCTCAGGAGGTTTTTGTTTTATGGGATGAAATGATTTATAACATAATTGATTCAATATTTACTGCAAAAAAAAAAGAATAATAATAATAAAAGTGGTATAAATATATTGGGGAACTTTGTTCACTTCTACTCGTCATACATATATATAATTTCTTTATTTTATGTTTTATGGAGTTGTGACACACATATCTGGATGCTACAATCACTGATGAGGCTAATGGTATCAACTAAAATTGTGGGGGTGCTGATGGTATAGCGGCTAGCACACTTGTCCTACACGCGAGAGCTCTCGGTTTCAATTCCTGGGTCAGTGGAATTGTTGGACAATTTTCCCAGCCCCCAATGTCCCTGTTCACCTAGCAGTAAATAGGTACCCAGCTGTAAGAGCAAGGATAGCATACTTCCTTGCTAGCTGGGGGAAGATGTGTTAAGTGGAGGGGGGAAGATGTGTTGATGTAAACTACCCAGCACACACTGGTGAGGGAAGATGTGTTTATGTAAACTACCCATCACACATCTCAACTACCCAGCAACACACTGGTGAGGGCTGGTTCTATCCAGAAATGAGGAACCTGGCATCCTCTACTACACCCTGGCCTGTTCTGTCTCTCTCTTACTATCTCTCATTCCTTCTGGGTAGCCGACGAGATCGCCCGATTGGGTGGTACAACAAGGAAGACTACAGATGGTGGGCTTGCTGGCCCAGGGATACATGCCCGTGAGCCAGCAGTCACCTCGTCTGCTGCCTTCGAAGAAACAGATTTCACTATCACCCTGACTCCCATTTGGGGGTCCGAGCATCTGCACGGCTTCGGTCAACCAGACTCGGGACTGCTCGGCCAGACAGTCTGGGGAACTACAACAACTAAAATTGTTTATCTTGAATAATAGAAGAGCTAGAGTAAATAATATACAAACATATACCATCGCGAGCATGGCCAAGGAGAGAATACTCACTTTCCCCAGGCGGGAGCAGAGCAGGAGCCTGGTGAGGGTGCCTCCCAATGGCGTGTATTTCGTACAGCTTTCATTCTCAAGAATCGGATACGTTCTCTGACGAACGACACATATACGTTCAGCACCCACTCACCCACCCTTCCCGCCAGCGGTGACGACACCTATATGTATAAGGATATGTTTTATAGCATAACTTGGAGGAATCAGCAGGTGTTCCTATTCCCCTCACAATCAGATTTCACAGGTTGATTTTCCATTACGAAACCTAGAAGAACGAAGTCAGGAATGAATTCTATATACACTATATTGACAAGGGTAAAATAGGAGGGTAAAATATGAGTTGGCGATTGTATCTTCTTTGGTTGCGACTGTATTCTCACCAACTAGTGGACATACTATGTTAGTCACAAAATCACTACCACGAATAAAGGCAACATCGACTCATCACCGGCGGGGGAGAGAACTTAACTCCTTTGTGAAATAATCCACTACTCATAATGTTCCGTTATACGTTCTGTACGGTTGTCTCAAACATATGAAAGCCACACAACGTACTGTACGTTTGGCCGAACGTAACATATGAGAGCTTTACACATTGCATAATTTTAGTGAAAAGGATATCCTACAAAGACTTGATACGTTCCCAGCTCAAACATTCCCCTCCCCTTCCCCCCGCCTCCCTCCACATCGATGAGAATCATGGAGGTAGTATATAGCTCCATGATGAGAATGGTACAGTTGGACACATGAATGGGTGGTACAGCCCAAGTGAAAGATGGTCAATTTCTCCCAATACCAAGTTCCTTAGTGCCAAATAGGAGACATTAGGGGCAGAAGTCAGTATTGAGGATGGTAATAAAAAGCAAGTACCTGATAATAGACATTGGTTACTCAAATGGGACAAGTATCTTTCACCTGGGCTGTACCACCCATGCATGTGTCCAACTGTACATACAAGACACCCTCCCGTAACTCATCACACCCTGCATGACTTACAACTTTTTCTCTCTCTAAACTGAGACAGAAAAACAGCTAACCTCAGTGTAGGTTGAACATCGATATTCGTGTCGTCAAATGTGGTGAAAACATAACCATGCGAACTTAATTAACGTCTGGTATATTGCAAAGTGTGTGTAGGGCTTCCATAATGTCTCATGGGTTACATTATTTTTATATTTTTATCCGCGAACAAAATCACGACACGACAATTGGCGCTCATTGTACGGGTAATGGGATCCGTTTGGTGGCATTTCCCCAAACTAAAGATAGTATATAGTGGAACAGACTACTCCTAATCGTGCATGTAGAGTCATTGTAGTGAAATACTTCCAAACCATACGATAACCATATAGAGCCTATACCTTAGTGTATGGGTAGAAGCTTTAAGTGGGATAGTACAGTGTTGGTAAATTTGGAGTAACAAATTCCTCCAAATTATTCTAAACAACAGGTCACTTATTTTTGCTAATCTGGTACTGTTTCCGGTCGAACCTTAGAAGAATTAAGGCGCTCCCATTTCCATTTATTTCAAGGGGGTACATGTGGAGGCTCTAAGGCCAGTGCAGGATCCTTGACAGGCAATGGGTCTAGTTCCTAGGCAATCCAAGATCGGGATCCCCAACCATCACTCTCCCACCCCCTCCGTATCGTAGGGATACGAGGCTGACTCCACCATTGCAATAATGGTGGGCGATGAGGACACCACTTCCCTACTCCCCTAATTAGCCTCGTTTGACTTCATATTGGAAGGACTTAAACTGTCCTTATAATCCAATGTGTTCACTAGGACACACTCGGTCGGCTCTCACAATAAAACTGAGGTTAACTCACTTAACTGAGCCTGGATGAAGGTCTTCAATAAAGTAAATTTTGGACACGAAATCTACTACTTCGAACATTAGGTCTATATAGGTTATGATCTAAAAATAAACTGTTCAAAGAATTTTTTTTATATATAGTGAACCCAACCCATACGAAACGTTTCATAAATCATCATTGGCCATTACAATGATGATGATGATGATGATGATGATGAAGATATTAGTAATTATGATGACGATGTTAATGATATTAGTGATTGTGATGACGATGGTGATAATGATGATAATGACTTTTGTTTCGCAGAATGTGGAGCACCAATATGAGGGGGCAGCTGATCATTGCACCCATCGCAGTCATCGCAGTCATTACAGGGGCGCTGTTTCTCCTCTTCAACTTCAGGAACTCACGGTTGGCACACTAGAGATTTTGGTCCCAGTTAGTGTACTGTATTGTGTTGTATTGTGTTGTGTTGTGTGTGTGTGTTGTGTGTGTGTGTGATTGTTCTCTGTGTGTAGTGTAGTGTGTGTGTATGTTTGTTGTGTAGTGTTGTGTGTGTGTGTGTGTGTGTGTATATTTGTTGTGTAGTGTTGCGTGTGTGTGTGTTTGTTGTTGTTGTTATGTGTGTTGTGTTGAGTCTGTCTGTGTGTGCCTACATACATACAACTCTACATACATACATACAACCTCTACATACATACATACAACTCTACATACATATATATCTCCTTCAGGGACCAATCTTTAACGCCAAGCAACTTCACTGAGTTTCAACCCGTTCAAGAGGACCAGGTTAGACAACCCGTTCAAGAGGACCAGGTTAGACAACCCGTTCAAGAGGACCAGGTTAGACAACCCGTTCAAGAGGGCCAGGTTAGACAACCCGTTCAAGAGGACCAGGTTAGACAACCCGTTCAAGAGGACCAGGTTAGACAACCCGTTCAAGAGGACCAGGTTAGACAACCCGTTCAAGAGGGCCAGGTTAGACAACCCGTTCAAGAGGACCAGGTTAGACAACCCGTTCAAGAAGACCAGGTTAGACAACCCATTCAAGAGGACCAGGTTAGAGGGGAAATCCGTCAGTTGGATATATATCGCTACGCAGCTAGTGACCATCTCGGTAAGTATGTGCGAGTGTGTGTGTATCTTTAATTATATGTGTACGTGTGTGTGCGCGCGGGCAGGTTCTGTTTTGTGTTTGTGTGTGCGGGCAAGTCGTGACGTGTGTGTATGAGCAGCAGTTGACCTGGGCCACGGTAACCGGCTTGATTAGGCCTATGTCCAGAGTCGGAACATATATATATAAAAAAAAAGTGTGTGTGTAGGTGTTTGTGTGTGTGTGTGTGTGTGTGTGTGTGTATGCTCAGGTATATATGCATGTGTGCGGCAAGGTGTATTTGTATAATTATGTTTGCCAAGTCGACGGAAAGTAGTAAACAGTATGGGAGATGAACATCAGCAACGACAAAGTATATATATATATATATATATATATATATATATATATATATATATATATATATATATATATATATATATATATATATATATATATATATATATATACTTGTCTGCATGGATATACTGTATACTATTTGTTTCCTCATAACTACATAGTCATCCATCTTACCGTGTCACCCCCTTCCTCTATGTCCTATAACTTAGCACATCATGCCTTGACATCCCTTTTCTTTTGTGTCGAATGAATTCTCGCTGCCTTAACTGTAATTTGACGGCTTTCTTCCTTGACCTCTAAACGACATCAATGACTTGAGTAAATGTCTCTTGTGATGCAATTAAATTAGTGTATGCTCGTGTCTAAACTGCCGTAACTCTAATCTATGTCAGCACAAAACAAGTAACCTATATATAGTTTGGAGTAATTGTTAACAACCCTCCAATTTAATTACCGCCTTGAATGTAAAGCCTTGTATTGCTTCTGTACCGATCTGACTCGAACGTGTTGCAATAATTATGCCCTCGATCGATGCCACAGTATCGATCTTTCCCACACTGAGGATATGGTAACATTGAGCTCAACTCAGTAACACTTTTTCATAATGTAGTTCTCGGTAAATTGGTGGTCTACATATTCTTCCAAGCTATGCTCCAAATCAGAATCTCTGGGGTACCATATGTTATGTCTATTTTGTGGCTTATTTTGGAGGAAGAAGTAGTCCTTCAATTCGCCGACATGAAGTGACCCCATTACGAGGGAAAATTTGACCCGAAGCATTGTAAAATTATCCGTAAAAAAAAAAAAAAAAAAAAAAAAACCTGCTTCTAATTTATGTCGATTTTTTGTTACCAATTTATATTCGTGAGGTAATTAGCGAATTTCAAATATTTCTCCGGAATTTGTAAGGGTTGTCTGAATTGTGTGGTTAAGTTTGAAGGGTTATCTGAGTTGAGTGGTTATGATGGAAGTACGCTGTGTGTGTGTGTTTGATCCTCATGCAGTGGTAAATACCATAGTTTTTGCTTGGTTTTCATCCCGTGCTGTCAATAACCTTTATCAATAACCACCTCCCCTTCCTCCTTCTCTCCGTATTTATCTTTCCCACCTGAAACGCATATATAACATTTTCCTTCATATCGACAAAGATCAGGTAGTGTATTATGTAGCTCATAACTTTGAGTAAAATTTAGGTACGAACTGCATATAGCTCAAAAATATAATGTTAAAATATAATAATTTATCCTTTTGATGCTGAAATGTTGTAATGACAGATTTGCCCCTCGTAAAAATCAATAGTGAACTCCAAGTGATAGAATGGTAGAATTATATGCGATACAACACGGCAAAAAAGGGTTCAGGTGGCAGATGAGTGAGAAAAATGAAGCCAGCACACCTGTTGCTTCTGTACGAGGCCGGGGCCGGATTATCATTTAACACCTCATCAGCTGTTTATCCCTTCTTCTTGTAATAATGATTCATGAATAGTTTTAGTTATCTTACCGTTATGTAGTTAGCACTCATGCTCACCCTCTCACTCACTCTTCAATCGATATTATTTTAACAACACTATGTTCACCTGCAAACACACACACACACACACACACACAGCGTACTCCCATCATAGCCACTTAACGCAGACAACCCTTCAATATTTTTACAAACTCTGGAGAATGATTTGAAATTCGATAATTATCTCACGAATGATGAATTCGTAAAAAACATTCACATCAATTCGAAGCTCCTTAATGCATTTGAGTATAATATATAACCGGTCAAAGTAGGAACACGCCACCGTCCTCCATGTTTTCCCCTCACCATGATTGATGAATACTGTCCTTCAAACATAAAAGTGTTAATAGGAATCTTGAGTGAAACTGAATGTGGATTTATATTATTTGAACTCCATATTTACTTCACTGGCAAAGACGTCTAGCAGCCATCTTACCCTTCCTTAGTCCTCAAGTGAAGCTCCTCCCTCCAAACTGCATTAAAATGTGATGGATGGGAGTATTTTGTGTGCATGAACCAATGAAACGTCACACTTACGGCACCAGCAGACATATTGCACGGCAAAACTGGCAACCGGTTAAAAAGGCTTCCATAAACCATTTATTAGCCACAACACAAGCATGCAATTAAAATGTCAGTCCTTTCATGATATAAACTTTAAATGCATTACGGATACAAATTTGATAATTATAACAATATTCATACATAAAGACCTTGTTTAGCTTATCTCTGTTTTACAAAAAGGTGGCAATCTGTTGTAGACAAAATTGAGGTCTACTGACTACTCTATACACTATGCTTTACTAGAATATTAGGATACTATAAAATTGACTGCTTCCTAGCAGAAAAATGTGACCCTCCAATTTGCTCACAGCACATTTAATAGCCCCGTGAAGTAATCACTATAGCATATACTGTATGATAATAAATATTGAAAGACCTGACAGACACATACTGAACATGAATTAAGCTTCTTGCACCACTGGTTTAAATGCAGCAGAGAAGAATTTGGAATTGGTGAAGGAGGACATTCTCAAGGTGGTACAAACCTGCCCAATACCAAACCTACACGACATCCAGCTTGAGTTCGACTACGGGAAGAATACAAAGAGATATGCATGTGCTAATAAGGTGAGTCTTTTCCCCATTCCTGTACTTTTTTTCTGCATTGGGATAGCGAATTGTATAGAAGAGAAAGACCCTGTAGGACGAGGAAGAATGTGACAGAGAGGAAGAACAGCAAGCAGGATGAGACGAGCTGGGAAGGCGAGAATATGTCTCTACCAAAAACTATAGTATGGTTGGTCATTAGCAACATACAATACGCACATAGATTCATGACTATAACACACACGCACTCCCCCCCCTCCCTCCCTATCTCTCCTACTTTCTCAAACACATACACACATACTGTACAATCGCAATCCAAACTTTCGACACGCCCATGACTGGTAGGACGTCGAACTTAAGGCTACGGAAAATCTAATAATTTGGACAGACTGGAGTACCGAACCTTTCTAGTACCGAACTCCTTTAGATGAACTGATAAGGAACACGAGCATATTTTCATAGCGAATTATGACACAACTTGCAACTTGATATAATAAGCACTCCATAGTATTTTTTGTTTTGTTTAGCCCATTACACTAACCAATGTTGTGGGAATATCTGTCTTAATATCTGTTAATTAAAGAGGGCCTGATCAGTCTACATCTCACTGATTCCTACAGACACAGTTGGGTGGCATTATGGTATCATATCGACAATCAATACGTCCCTTCCTTGACGGTGACAAGTGGATCTGTTACGAACCCAGCTTGGCTCCCGACCCCAAAGACTGTCTGGTCTACTCCTTTGGTATTGGCAATGAGTGGTCCTTCGATGATGCCATGGATAAATACGGCTGCCAGGTGAGGTCAGGTGAGGTGAGGTTACGGTACGCTGGTGAGTTGGATGGAAGGGAGGAGGGGTCAGGCTGGGCTTCATGTGTCATTTTAAATGAGGTACGGGGAGGTTAAGTCAAGTGAGGTTAGATCAGGTCAGGTTGATTATGGTTAGGTTTGCTGAAATATGAAATCAGGTCAAGCTAGGGTTGGCTGCTAGAAGTGAAGTTTGGTCAGGCAAGGCAAAGTTTGATGAAGTTAGATCAGATAAGTGAAGCGAGGGAAGATAATACCAAGTCAGGGTAAATTAGATCAGCTTAGTTTTGGTGAGGTGAGGTTGACCCAGATCTGATAAGATTAGGTCAGGTAATGGGTGACTAGTTATCCTTTTTATTAATACTCTCTTCTTCGATATACCATATACATAATAATAATGTAGTTCATATTAGTAACACAAATTAACATGTCTGGCAGGTGTATAGTTTTGACCCGACCATGAATCGCCCGAACTTTAAAAGAGGATCCAATATATACTTCAAGAACCTGGGCTTGGAAGGTTACAAAGGGACATTGCCCGAAAAAGAACAATCCAAGGTAACTGTGTGTGTGTGTGTGTGTGTTCACAGCATATTCATATACTGTATGAGCATATAATCTGTATATTTTGCATGTAAGCGTAGGCCTACATTATTACGGCATTTTATTGCACCCAATATTTACCTTTTATGTATAATGTTTATAATGTATAATATAATGTTTATAATGTTTATTATGTATAATATATATATATATATATATATATATATATATATATATATATATATATATATATATATATATATATATATATATATATATATATATATATATATATATATATATATATATATATATATATATATAAATATATATATAAATATATGTGTGTACTCCAGGTGGACACGCTGGGAAACATTATGAGAATGTTGGGTCACGAAGGACGGAGAATAGATTACCTTAAGATAGACATCGAGGGCTCCGAGATCCCGGCGTTGGAGCAAGTGTTCAGTGACGCTCCTCATCTATTGACTCAAGTGTCTCAGCTGGGTATGGAGGTTCACCCGGGCATATATCGTGTCGGTAAGGCTTTTCAAATGTTTAGTATCCGAATGAGTGGCTGAGTAATTGACTGATAAAACACATCCATTACATTGCATACGCTAGGGAATCTTTCCTTAACAATTATAACTTGTGGCTCTTCCAATGGACATGACATATTATGTATTTGCCTCCCTAGTCAGTTCTTTGTATGGACTATTTGTTAATCGTCAGTCTGTCTTTTTGTCTGTGAAAACAATACTACCATTTTGTTGACGGGTTCCCAGGACGATTTCTGGAAAGATGTTCTATGTCACAAGGAAAAAGATTATTTTGTTTCGGTAGAGATCTGGATTTTTGCACACATTTCCTCTCTCTGATTTCTTTAAAACTATACAAGGAAACAAATCACCTCAATATTACTAACAAGGGATCTGCTTCGTGACATTAGTTTGGAGTAATCAATAACCTTACAGTTTTTTATCAGGAGAGTTACTTAATCCCTTAGATTAAAGAGTCTCCTCTACTACCGATCCAATTTCCCCCCAGACGACAAACTGGACAAGACGAGTAAATACTACCGTGTGTGGAGGATCTATCATCTCTTGGAGTGTCTGGGCTTTCAACTAATCCACATGGGAGTTAATCAAAACCCGCCTACACAGTACAAGTGGAACGGCACACTTCAGTCTTGCTGCTATGAGCTGGTCTGGGTCATGCCGCCACCACGTCCTCTTCTAACTTAATGAAAATAATACGTTCTAGGGTTGTTGGTCCACCACAGAGGGGTAGTATTACTCCAGGTAATGATAATCGAATAATAATAATCATGATGACCACAATAGCGGAGAGTTACTTAGTGGTGAGTTTGCTCCCAATGCCCAGGGCGTGGTCCTCTTGGAGTGATGTCTTGTCTTTGATGGGTCTGTTGTGGAGGAGAAGGTTGGAGGTCTTCATGGATTTGTAGTAGATATTTTACAGAAGCCATATGTCCAGCCAATACAAAGCAGATGAATCCACCATCCAAGACATCATCAAGAGGAATGTTCACCCCACCAACCCAGAATATCGGGTAAAACTTATCTTCTACTACAAATCCATGAAGACCTCCAACCTTCTCCTCCACAACAGACCCATCAAAGACAAGACATCACTCCAAGAGGACCACGTCATCTACCGACATAACTGCACCAATGTGGACTGTGGGCCACATTCCTACATCGGGATAACGACGACTCGCCTGACAAGACGTCTTACCATGCACCTCCAGACTGGGTCTATTAAATCTTATTACAAGCCCCCCTCCCATAGCCCTCTTACTCGACTTGACTTGGACCGTAACACCACTATACTGGACAGAGAGAACGGCCCCAGACGCCTTTTTCTCCTAGAAGCTATATACATAAAGACAATCCGCCCCTCCATGAACATACAAACTGAAGATTTTCAAGCTCTACCCAGCTCCAAGCGCCCCTCCAACCATCTTCCCCAGGTCTCCTCTACCATCAACATATCGACTCCAATACCACCTATCAATCAGCCTATACTTAGATACAGCTTAAGATCATCCAAGCCAGCTCCCCCCAACCCCGTGTTTACTTCCCTCAAAACACCTCACCCACAAACCTAAGCCCCGCCCCCCACCCTCACCTCACCTCACCTTACCTCCCAATATCTCTACCAACCAGCCTCCCTCCACCCAGACTAAACCCTCCCTGCCACGCCCTCTTAGTGTCACTTGAGCCACCAATTCCCTATATATACCCCGGAATCACGCTACAGTCACTCTACCCATACCTGAAGATGGAGAATGTTATCTCCGAAACGTCGTCGAACCTAGGCCAACTACTACAGAAAATCTACCCTTACCAGAAGAAAATTGTCAAACAATTGGAGAAAACCAACAATAAACTCTCCAAAGCTGAAATTGCCATTTCCTTTAACCTCACATGCCTAAAAGAAAATATCCTTCCAGGCTATACTAATGTAATATATATATATATATATATATATATATATATCAACCTCTACATATTGAGAACCAAAATGCCATCTACAACATAATCTCAGCCGCAGTTTTTCGAATCATATAATTGGACTATAGGTGATAAGGGAGAAAGTCCTATGTCATTAAAAAAATTTAAGAACGAATGAGAAGGTTAAAAATATGAGAAAGAAAAGATAAACGGTAAGAAAGGAGGGAAGGTTAAGCGAGAGAGGGATAAGACAATAGGGAGGATGTGTAAGGTTGCCAGTTACTTGAGAGATGCTGTATTATATATAGCCTATGCATAAAATTAGACCAAGTCTATTGAAAACGCCATATAGCGGCGCCTATTTAAGTTTAACAACGATAATTTTTAAGGAAATGCATATTTAGAAGAAAAAATCATGGTAAATAGCTTAATGAATTTGTTGACAAATATGATTATTAAAAAAGTTAGAACATTAAACCGTCTATTGCCGAAAAAAAAAAGCTGGGCTTGGGAGAAGGTGATAAATAGGGTGGACTACAAGCACGAGGGATTTGATTGATATTAGGTGGCGCAACAGCGAGGTCAAATAGCACCAGGAAAAGGAGATAGAGAGGTGTGACAGCAAGCAAGGAGGAAATAGGAAGAAAGGAGAGACAGTTGCAGAAATGTAAGCTAGTGGCTGGGGCTGAAAGGACGCCAAAACCCTTAAAGTATTGCCCACATCATTACAGGCAATAACCCCCTACAGGGCAAGCACGAGGGATAAAAGGATTACAGGGATAGCTGTCTAATATCCAAAGGATAATATATATTCAGTAGTCTATCCCACTATGATGGTGAACAAAAGACAGTGCCTCTATTTAAAGGTTATAATGTAACAGAAATTCTAATTATATTTGGTTGTTATTACTTATCAACTAATCACATTCATTTTTCTTACCCTCTTCCCCCTCACCCTTGCCTCAAATCATAACATTTCTTCTCTCATATATCCACCTGCGTTAATGCAGCATGCACTTCAAATTACAGGTCCCGAATTCCTCCAAACTGGGTCGCAGGCTCACAAAAAATAAATACATGAATAAAATAGAATAATAATGTTCGTGACAATAAAATAAATATGAAGTTCATACATGAATCCACCTAACATATTTTTATAATCGAATATTCATATATTTAATTATCAACAAAACAAAATCATTGCACAAATATTAGCCTTCTTTAGAGAGAGTGAGAGAGAGAGAGAGTGGGAGGGGTAGGTGAGTCAGTGTTTATAATTCTGGTTAGAATGCCTTTTAATCATAAATATTACGTTTCAGTTTCTGGCCTTGTATTTTCTTAGGTTGATAATTCTGGTCATTTGTAAAATATCTTTCTGTATGGGTCGCGAGAATGATGTCATAGTAAAAACTGGGTCACGACTGAAAAAGTTTGAAGAACCCTGCTTTAAACTATTGGTGATTCGATACCGTTCACAGTGTATGCTTCATTCATTCCTCCTGACACACGTCTTCTCTACCTGATCATTCGTTACTCTGCTATATAGCTCCGCCCACATTTCTCTCCTCCTCTCCCACTAACATCCCCCCTCCCTCCACCTGCAACTGTTGCCAGATCCGACGAGGCCCAAACCAAGTCGTTGATGGATGGGGTGTGGACCATTGATCTGTCCGGAGCTGTACATTGTTGGTAAACTGTAATATTGCACTCTCAGTAGAGCGGTTCGCTCGAAATCCATGTTGGTATTCGGATAACAGGTTATTATTCTCTAGATAATTAGTCAGGCGTTTAGAAATTACCTTTTCAAATATTTTGTTGAAGGCCGGAAGAATCGATATGGGGCGGTAGTTACCTACATCATTTCTATTTCTGGACTTATGCAATGGGATGACTTTTGCTTGTTTAACCCCTCCGGGACGGGGCAAGAATGGAATTACGCGCTGTGAGTACGGGTCCAATACTAACTTTTATCCTGCCTGTCCGGGTATTTCCCGGAAAATCACTCTACTTCTCTTACTCCCTACGTCTAAACTACAATACTGAACAACTTAAATTTGATTGTGTACTCACCATCAACTCCTCCTCTTTCCATTAAAACCAACCCTAGCTCTCTAGGACACTCCATTGCCGAGAAATCAAGTGAGGAATGGAGGTCACTTTTCCCGTGAGAGCGAGGCTGCGTTCGCTTTGTGAGCGTGGCTCTGACAAGGACTGGCGCGGGTGGAGGAAAGATGGCCGCCGGCAGAATGACGCAACACTTGCCTCCCCCGGGCGACACGTCGTACGGTTCGTGTGCATCCTACCATTACAGCCCCTGTATTATTTGTGTGGTTAGCTGACCATTCCAGAGTGGTTTTATGCCCTGGAGAGAAGCGTGGGAGTTATGTACAGTATTTACGCGAAACATTTTCAGTGTCATTCGCACCATTTGTTCATGTTCAACGTAAATATAAATGTGTCACTATCACTGTTATCCTTATTTTCTATATATTTTTGTATTTTGTTGTTTTAAATTTTTTATTATCATTTTTTCTATGCGTAAATGTGTCACTCTCACTTTTCTTATAGCCTAATATGTACAAATGTGTCACTATCACGTCACTACAGCCTAAAATATATGTACAAATGTGTCACTCTCACTTTTCTTATAGCCTAAATAGTGTCACTGTCACCAAGTGTCACTGTCACTTTATTCGCATACTCCCATCACTTCCTGCTTCTATATATATTCCAATATATGGTAGTCTGAGAAGCAGTTTCCAGGGCATAACGGCACACAACATTCCTTGCACCAGAAGCGAGTTTCCTTGGACTTCTGGGGGTGACGTGTTGTGTGCCTGCAAACATAGCAGCGACGAGAGCCTGGACGTCCTGACGGCAACGGTGGCAGATTAGTAAGGTAGTGGCGAGCCATATAGCCACTCTGCTGCAACCTGTCAGGCCGTTGTGCCGCTGCCTGTCTGCCTTGCTGTGGTTGCACAGTGCTGAACCTCTCCAGGAGCTGAGATATCAACTCTAGCTCGAATTCCCGGAGTGCCAACTTGGAGTCAGGGTGATGCTGGAGGTAGAGTATATAACAGTTCAGCACTGTGACATCAAGAAGGTGGAAGAAAGCCTTCTTGTACCACTTACAAGTTTTTCTCAGACAATCGATGGAACTCACCATCATGTCTGACTTATCAACGAGTCTCATATTGATGTTATAATCGAGCACAGCATCAGGCTTGTAGATGGTATCACCTGTGCCGCGCTCAGTCTTCCCAGAATCCTGCATCACGCCCCTGTTCACGGTGGTGAGCATATTGACGGGGCGTTTATCGTGCCATTTGATGGCCAGCATGTTCCCACATTTCTTCTTGATGCAGTCGCCCCTCCGGGTGAGAGGGAATGCTGGCCACCCCTTCCTGTTGACACGAATAGTTCCGCAGGATCCTGTTTGGTGCTGCAGGAGAAACTGGCTAAGTGCTGGAGAGGTGTAATAGTTATCAGTGTACAGGATGTGGTTGTTGTCAAGGTAATCCCCCATGAGTGCCTTGACAACACTCCCGCTGAAGCCAAGAGGGTCGTCGGCCGGGACATCCACATCCGTACCTGAATAGAGTATAAAATCCAACACATAGCCAGTCTTACAGTCGCAGATGACATAGAATTTGATGCCAAATCTATGCCTCTTTGACGGGATGTACTGGATGAAGGACAGTCTTCCCCTGAACAGCACCAGAGACTCGTCGATAACCACTTTCTGGAATGGTCGAAAAAATGCTCGTATTTTCTCCTGGAGGATAGACATTACTGGCCTAATTTTCCACAGCCTGTCGTTCGGGTGTGGACCCATGTTGGGGGCGAAGTGCAGGTAGGACAAAATGTCCCTATATCTGTCCCTGGACATGTATTTCCCGAACGCAGGTGTGGATATCAGGGCGTGTGTGCTCCAGAAGTCCTTGAGGCGATGTTTCTTGACATGAGGCATCATCATGGTCAAAGCTAACCACACATACAACTCAGCAATATCGACGTCAGCCCATTGCAACATCTTACTATGTTCCCTGCCTGGTCTATTGCTGAGTTGCACAGAGAGTTGTTTGAAGGTGTTTATCTCCTGCATCATGTAAGTCATCAATATTATATCAAAAAAGGCAGTGAAATAATCTAATATTGATGACCTCTGACGACAGGGAAATGCGGCCTGTATACCTGAATGACTGTCGTCAAAGGCAGGTATATCAGGCGCAAATTCATCGCAATCCGTCCACACATAGGGATCAGCGGGTCTATGACGAGGTGCGCCGCGTTGCTGTCGTTGTTGGCGTTGTTGTTGTGGTGGTGGTGGTGGTGGTGGTGCAGCGGTACCAGGGGCAGGCGAGAGTGAGTCGTCAGGCACGAGAGGAGAGGGAGAGTGTGGTGGTGGGGGAGGTGGCGTCAGGTCACGGGGGGGCGGGCTATCAGGGTCAACAGTAGGGGAGAGATAAGCTGCCTTTGTCCTCTTCCCCCTTCCTTTACCCTTCCCTCTTACTCCTACTCTCCTCCCTCTTACCACCACTGGTTGCGACGCATCCTCGTCCGACGAGGAAGAGGAAGACGAAAAATCTAACCTCCTCCTCGGCCTCTTGCCCATGGGAGTGGAGACGTAGCGAGGTTTGGAGGTTGAAGCAGGAGTAGACCTCTTCCTGCCTCCCACGCCAGATGTTGTAGGAATGGGAGACAAGAGAGTGTCTCCCAAACTACCTCCCACCCCACTGGTGGACGGAATTGCAACAGGGGCTGTAACCTCTGACACATCATGCAAGGCTGAAGTTGAGGGAAGAGCTGTGATGGAAGTCACCGCTACACAGACATCTTCCTCAGTTGATTCGTCAGCTTGCCATTCAGTATCAGAGTAGCTGTCCAGGTCGTCACTCCCATATGAAAGGTCTGCCAGATTCTCCAATTCCCGCCCTATTGCAGAATCTGACAACCTTGCAGGTGCATGACGCAATCTAGCTGGTTGCACCCGCGGAGTGGAGGTTACAGGAGCGGGTGCGCCTGGCAGCGCGGTAGGATGCACCGAATCGAACGAGCCCGTATTTTCTTCACTACGCCCAGCCATTGTCACGGTCAAGCACACACTGATTGAATGTGGGGATGAAAAGGTCTGGTGGTGAAGTATAGCCAGATCAAAAAAAATCCCGACAAATTTGGCGTTTTTCCCCATAAATTACCAAAAGCGGGATTTCCCGCTGCCCGGACTCTGTCGACAGAGCGGGATTTCCCGCTGCCCGGCCTCTGTCGACCGAGCGGGAAATCCCGCTGCCCGGACTCTGGGGGTTAAGTGGTCTGGAAATATGCCTGACTTCAGTGAGCGGTTAATTATGTGAGTGAGTGGCTCAGATATTAAGCGTGCTAAATCTATCAATACTAGTGGTGAGATGTCGTATTCTGAAGCAGCAGACTTAAAATCATTAAGTAATTTACATACTTCATCATTATAGGTTGGTGTCAAGTAGAGTGAGTATTGAGGAGGATTACTAAGGTACCTTTTATAGCTGTTAATTTCTAGTCCTGTATTTTCAGAGCTTAGTTTTAGGAAATGTTTATTAAAAGCAACAGAAACATCAGAACATTCGGGTTTGAGCTCAATTGTGTTAGTTTTAGCTTCGTTATTGGTTCTACCGAGTAAAAAATGTATAGTTCGCCAATGTGCCTTTGTATTTCCTTGTCTTTCCTTCAAATTATCTGTGTAATATTTATGTTTTGCAGCTCTGAGTGCTGACGTTAGTTTATTTCTGTAATGACGATATGTTTTACCAAAAGTAATAGGCCATTTCTTAGACAATCTCTCAAGCCTATTTCTCTCTCTTATACTATTTTTTAAGGCCGGAGTTATGTACGGGCAAATATCGATTTTATTATTTTTAAGGAATTTCTTTACTGGAAGATGTTTTTTATATAACATGTTAAAATTATCATGAAATAATTATGTGCAACATTTGGACAAGTCGAATTAAATACGTTATCCCAATTAGTTTGCTCCAAATCATTATTTTGGTGTTCTAAAGCTTTGGGTGTAAATTTTCTCTTATATATACACACTGGTGGAAGCCATTCCTCATTCTTACACTTGAACTGTGAGATTATTGGAAAATGATCAGTAAAGTCTGAGTCTATAATATAATTACCTATGTTTAACTCTGCCTGTGTTGACCATATATGATCTATAAGGGTGGCTGTAGTGTCTGTTACTCGAGTTGGTTTGGTGATTGATGGGAACAGTGAAAAAGAGTACATTAAATTAATAGATTCATAAGCTTGATTGTCTTTAGGTTTCAGTAAGTCTATGTTAAAATCACCAAGGATATAGATGTGATATTTCTTATCAAGAGCTAAGGAAAGAATTTTAGACATTGTTGTTAGGAAACTAGTAACATTACTCTTAGGGGGCCTATATAACAGCAGGAATAATGACCTCGTCCCATGCACAGTTCTTTCAACACCTATACATTCAATGAAAGCGTCTGACAACGTGAACTCACTTTGAACCGAAGAAATGTAGTCAGAAGAAACATACAATGAAACCCCTCCACCATGTGTATTTCTTGAGTTGGTAAACATATTATATCCAGGTAACTGGTAACATGGCGCAAGGTGAGTATCCAGCCTTGTTTCTGTAAAACCCAGAGGGGTAAATTTATGAGAAGTGCTGTGTATAAAAACATCGTTAATTAAAGTATTGAACATTTTTAGCGATTGATCTTATATTAAAGGCTAAAATTGAGAGTGTTATCCTTGAGTAATGATAAATCCTCAACTAGGGTGTAAACTGATTTAGGGATGTTTGTATGTCTTAAATGTGAATAGTGTCCATCTATGTTTAAGTCACTGTTATATTTTTCATCTTGGATAGCAAAAGGGTTAAATTCAATGTCTTTAAAATTTAAGTAAGTGGTATCAATTGTAGAAAATAATGTGTGTGTGTGTGTG
This sequence comes from Petrolisthes cinctipes, assembly GCA_033782935.1. Classification (NCBI taxonomy): domain Eukaryota; kingdom Metazoa; phylum Arthropoda; class Malacostraca; order Decapoda; family Porcellanidae; genus Petrolisthes; species Petrolisthes cinctipes. The sequence goes on from JAWQEG010000562.1 coordinate 224,540, forward strand.
TGTGTGTGTGTGTGTGTGTGTATTCCTATAATAATAATAATAATAATGATAATAATAATAATAATAATAATAATATACGGTTTATTGATTAATTGCAGCTGATAGGCTGAAAATATACTTATTACACTTAAAATGATAATAAAATGAGGATGAATGAATAGATACATCTATAAACATTAAAGATAATAATAGATTGATTCCTGAACATAGAAAATCACAGAAAATATATATATACTAAGTAATACATGTGTACGTATATAAATGGAGGAATACAGAAATTGAATAGTAAATGGGTGCAGCCCTGGGAGGGTACTGGATGTAGTGGTGTCAGGTCAGGATTAGGAGTGGATTAACATTGTAGTGCAGTGTAGGCCTGTGTGTGTGTGTGTGTGTGTGTGTGTGTGTTATTCATATGAGTTATTTATTGTGTTAACTATGGTTGGTATGGCACTTTTCTTATATCTATCTGTGGCTGCTCTGATAGGTTTGATCTTGTTGTGGTGTCTGGCGGCGCGTCTGGGAGGTGGGTTTAGTGGTGGTAACAGATGTCGATGTCTGGGGTGTGTGAGGAGCTTGGTCCCAAACTGCCTCAGGATATGCATGTGGTGGTGGGAGAGGGTGGTCAGGTCCATGGTGGTCAGGGCATGCTCGTAGCTGGTGTACGTGTCGCCAAGTATGATTTTGCAGGCTCTTTCTGAACTCTTTCTATTTGTCGTTTTTGTGAGAGTGAGGGATGATGACCAGGCTGGAGATGTATATGTGAGTTTGGGGAGAATAAATGTTATGAATATGGTCCTCAGCTCAGGTGGCGCCATGCTCAGGTATTTTAGTCTCCTTAGCATGTATAGTTTATAGGAAGCAGTTTTGATGTTGTTGCTGACATGCTGCTTCCAGTTGAGTTTTGAGTCAATAGTGACGCCAAGGAGTTTGGTAGAATCTACCACCTTAGTTGTTGTCCCCTTATTGTGACCGTTGGTGGTGGTACTCCAGTTGCTGATGGGCTGAAGTGCATCACAACTGTCTTGTTGCTGTTGATGGTGACGCTGTTGGTGGTTGTCCATGTCTGCAGTCCGTCGAGAATATACTGGAGTGGGGTGTAGTCTGGTGAGTCATTGTTGATGGTGATACCCACTGTTGAGTCATCAACGTACTTCCAACGGAATGGTGTTCCCATTAGAGCATCAAGAAGCACAGGGGACCCATCTTAGTGCCTTGTGGCACTCCACACGTCATTTGCTGGGGGGGGGGGGGCGAGATACTGCCCTGATATCGTACAACCTGTCGCCTCTCACAAAGGAAGTTAACCAGCCAGGATACCAGGTTGGGGTGAAGCCCCATTTTTATTGCCTTGTTGATGACTATTGTGTGATCTTCCAGATCGAATGCCTTCCTAAAATCAATAAATACAGTTGCAACTGATGTTTTATGCTTATCTAAATTTGTGTGGATGAAGTCCAAGAAACTGACAAGGCAATGAGTGGTGGAAGATGTCTTCATATTGCCGAACTGCTGAGGATCAATAATATTTGCTATATCAGAGTAGGCCCAACTGAATATGAAGTCCTCACAGAGCAAACTAGGGATAGGGGTAATGGCAATGGGCCTAAGATCATTCAGGGATTGCGGGCAAGGGATTTTGGTGATGGGTGTAACATAAGAGGTTTTCCAATCAGTGGGACATTTACTTTGATGGATTGAGGCATTAATGATAGAGAAAAGGGGGGTGGCAAGTTCAGCTGCAAATTGCTGATATAGTTTGACAGGCAGGTCTGTAGTTGTGGTTGATCTGGTGGCTTTAAAGCTAATAAACTTATTATAAACCTGGTATTCCTGTATGGTTGGTAGGGGTGAGGGAGCTGGTAGGTAGGCAGGTAGGTGTGAGTGGTCAAGGCGAGGCAGGGTCTGACCTATATCAGAGAAGTGGTCGTTGATCTTGGCTGCCGCCTCCCCAGGGGTCAGGTTGTTATTGCAGGGCAAGGGAGATGACTGCTGCTTAATCCCACACAGGTCTTTCACTCTGCTGTACCACTGGCTGATGTTGACTTGTTTCAAGTAGTGAATTTTAGTAGGGTAGAAAGATTTCTTGATGGAACGTATTTCCCTGATAACCTTATTTCGTAGTGTTCTGTAATGGCTGTGGTCTGTGTAGAATGCTCTGTCTCTTTGTTGCATTAGTCTTTTCACACGGGGAGTAATCCATGGAGCATCTGATGGGTGTACTGTCATCACTTTGGTAGGGAAGAACTGGTTATAAGACCGGGTTGTAGTTTCAACATAGTTTTTCCACTTGTCGTTAACATCCTTCACAGTAAGCACTTCTAACCATGGATAGTGAGTCACCCACTGTCCAAACTGACGAACTGCAGAGTCAGTTAAGGGCCTGTACATTCTGGTGGTTGTGATCCGTGGCTGTGTGGTGGTGGGAGCAGGCGACCATAGGATTGACAAGTGCTTACTACGCCCCATGGGGGGCAGGGGTTGAGGTGGAAGATACTGCCCACCAAGGTCACTCAGGATTAGATCTAGTGTGTGCCCCTCGTGTGTGGGAAAGTCAACCATTTGGGACAAGTTCAGTTAAGTTTGAATTTCACTAGTATCCAGTTGATTAAAATCTCCACACAAAATTACCTTGGCTGCTGGATATCTTGCTCTCATAGAGTCCGTGGTGATGATGAGGTGTTCAAGTAGGGTGTGTTCGGTTGGTGATCGAGGCGGGTGGTAGACTACACAGATAATAATGGAGGCAGTATGGTGAGGATGGGCAGGGTTGACTCTCAACCACAGGCCTTCTATTCCCTTGGGAACGTCCACCTGCTGGGGTGATGGACTTAACTTCCTCCTGTAAAACAGCACAACTCCTCCGCCTCGTCTGCCTATCCGGAGATGGTGGAACATTTCATAATTGTTTATCTGAGTCGTTTCTGGAGTGATCTGCCATGCCTCAGTAATCGCTACAATGTCTGTCTCATATAATCTCACTGTTGTCAGTACTTCGTCGAATTTGTTGTGCAGTGATGTAACATTGGAGAGAAGCAAAGAAGGCAGATTGTACCACAGTCGAGGAATTTCAAAGTGTTTGTATGGCTTAACAGGTGTGGATTTCCTCACTGGTTTGGTGGTGTGAATAATGGGTATGGGCCTTTGAAAATGTTTACCACCTCTTCGGCTTCTATTTTTGAAAAGTCCAAGCGTTTTCAGTCGCATAATAATGTCAGGAGGAGGGTACCCACATCCTTTCCTCAGCATGTATAGGGCGGCGGTGGTGATAATTGGCATTATCAGTCGTATACTTCACTACATAGTTCACTGTTCACACCTATAAACAAGTTCTGTATTAAATATTTATATACAAGTTCTGTGGTTTAGTTTACTGCACGTTGTATTAAATATCTCTTAAGTGAAGTAGAGTGGGGATGAGTGGTGAAATTTGGGGCCAATAGACTGACCCTATGTGTGTCTGTGTGTGTGTGTGTATGTATGTGTGTATTTCTTCGCGTGTGTGTGTATGTGTATTCCTTCGTCTGTGTGTGTGTGTGTGTGTGTGTATTCCTTCGTCTGTGTGTGTGTGTGTGTGTATCAAGGCGTCGGCCGGTGCGGACGTGCTCAGTGACTCTCCCGGATTTTGGGCATTTATCCTGGATATAATTAAGGCGATACAATTTTTCCGATTGCACAGGAGTGACACTAGTGAATTACACCGTCTGAAGTATATCTGTGAAACAATTGTGACCGGTAACGTAGGTTTTTTTAGATAAAAATAATATTGTCTGCCAGCTCTTGTCACTGTGATCCCCTGTACCCCCTACCACCGCTGAAATAGTCAAACTGGCCACACACAAACATGAGTACCCAACCTGAAAATGACTTACCCCCTACAGACACCAGATGTTTAGTGTGTAATAAGCAGTGCCTATATGAATGTTTAAAATGTCGAGCATGTAAACAATTCATCCACACCAACTGCAGTCTTCTACCAGTTTATGCTATTGTAAATTTCTTAAAGACTCGGAGCCAATATATCTGTGAAAGATGTGTAAAACAATTATTGGGCGAACAAGGTGACCAGCAGTTTGCCCTTGTGTATGACCTATTAGATAGAGAAAAGGTAACAGAGGTCACCCAAACTGACCCGAATTGTGAAATAGAGACTTTACATGAAACCTCAAGTGAAAGTGGCGAACCGGCTAAACTCAGTACCGACTGAGGTAGTAACATCCCTCCTTCAAGTGAAAACATACCTAGAAACGACCCTAAATAAAAAAAATTGTGAGTTTTATAAAAACCAACGATGCAAATTCGGCCGAAATGGGACTAGCTGCCCCTTTGCTCATCCTGATCTGTGCCGTAGGTTCAAAATAAATGGCAGAGACCCTGTGAGAGGCTGTAAATTTGGTGATAATTGTAAATTTCTACACCCCCCGATTTGTCGGGGTTCAGAGAGGAATAGGGAGTGTCTAAGCCTTGAGTGTCGTAAACTCCATCTAAAGGGCACTCGACGATACCTTCCTCACCCACCTAACATACAAGACACTACCCAATTTCCCTCACTACCTTCACATACGCCGAGGCTCATGACCTCACCCAACTTACAGTCTACACTTCAAACCATGCCAACACCCACTTCAATTCCCACCCTGTTCACTGGAAACTGCCACCCTCAGCACGAACCATTCCCCTACCCAACCCTCAACTACAAAATGAATCACTAAACCCAACCCAACCTCAAGACACTTAGACAAACAAAGCACCACAAATGAATCTGTCATAATTTTGTTAGTGCAACAGATGCACCAGATGCAAACGGTGCAGCAACAGATAATACAGTCACTCAAAATATCCGCACTGCCGACACAGTGGTGCCTCCGCCAAATACAAGTGACTCAGTAAATAATATCCTAAATAAGGTCCTACATACAATAATCTCTTTTAATATTGGGGGCCTGATACCTTATAAATTCAGAGGGAAAGCTCAACTCTTGTCTGAAATAGCACACGAGGACAATTCTCTTATAATTACCTTAACAGAATCCCATCTTACTCCTATCATTAAAGACGCTGAAAAAAAAATTGAAAATTACTCACCCTTCAGGATTGAAAAGTCTGACCAAAGGAAAAAAGGTGGAGTAATAACGTATGTTGAAAACACACTTGCTGCGGGCACGAAAGTCCTACTATCAGTGTCAAATTCCTATACTGAGGCCCAAGTACTTATTATTACATCAATTAACATGATTTTCATAACAATTTATAGACCTCCCGCATGTCCAACTGAAAAATTTATTGACCAACTAACAAAAGTGGATGAACTTTTAAATGATTTACTCTTACCCATGCCCACTATAGTGTTCACTGGAGACCTGAACTTTCCACTAATGGATTAGGACTCAGAAAGAGTCTACGGAGGAGCCGAAGACATGCGATTCCAAGCAGAAGCTCTTCTACGTCTGACAAGAAACTTTTGCCTAAGCTAACTTATTAATGTACCTACAAGAGGAGACAATATACTTTATGTTGTAATAACGAATAAGGATGAGCTTATCTACAACCTAACTGTGAACAAGACTAACCTTTCAGACCACAAAATTATAACAGTCACAATAACATAGTCACTACCACAGACAAGAGAAGTTCCGGATCAACAGCTTCAAAACCTGCCCATGTAAACTTCAATCACCTTAAGTTCCTCAGCGAATTTGTACCTTCGGATGAACTTAAGAAATAATTTGATAAAGTGGATTGGACCAAACTGATTCACGACATCGATCCAGTGATGCAATACACCATAATCCATAAAACCTGCCTTGATATCTCGGTGAAGTTCGTGCCTATAAGAAAACTACCAGTTAAGAAAAATATCCCATGCTGCCGTAAAATACTGATGCCCAAAAGAACAAAATTAAGAAAGAAACTGCGGCATACTACTTGTGAAACAAATAAACACCGAACAGAAGCCAATGTTACCTCCATTGAAGAAAAACTTAAGGCATCAGCAGAATCAGAAAATACAAGAAATGAATTCTAAGCTGTGTCCTGTATTAAAACAAACCCTAAATATTTCTATAGATATGCATCACTCAAGTCCAACAACTGCGACTGGCCACCACACATACGAACCTGAGGTAATCGCTGCTTTACTACGACAGCAGTATGAGAGCGTCTTCAGCCAACCGCATCATGATAAAGTCATAAAATCCCCAAATGAGTTTTTCAGGGAAGTACCGACTCAAAACTTAACAGATATTAGTTTTAACATGGATGACATAGTAAATGCCATAAAGGAAATTGAAACCAATGCTGCAGCAGGCCCTGACCAATTTCCAGCTGCACTTCTTAAGAACTTAGGGCACCACTCCACATACTATTTAGAAATTCTATTGATACGGGCATTATATCATAACAACTAAAAACTGCCCAAATTACCCCAGTCTACAAGGGGGGCTCAAAAGGAGAAGCCAAGAATTATCGTCCCACAGCATTAACATCGCACATCATAAAAATCATGGAAAAGATAGTTGTGAGAAACATGTCCATATACCTGGAAGAGAAAAACATCTTAAATAATTATCAGCATGGCTTTCGGGTAGGCAGCTCATGCCTATCACAGTTATTATCTCACCATGAACAAATTATAAATAGCCTAGAAAATAAAAAAGACATTGATGTGATCTATCTAGATTTTGCTAAAGCGTTCGATAAAGTGGATCACGGCATACTCCTCCATAAATTACGAGACTCTGGAATCTCCGGTAAGCTTGGGAAGTGGCTGCACTGCTTCTTTGTCAACAGGCAGCAGTCTGGGGCTGTGAGTGGTGTAGTTTCGAAACCCTCCATTATGACCAGTGGGGTGCCACAAGGGTCGGTCCTTGGACCCCTGCTTTTATTAATACATATCTCTGACATAAACAAACTCGTCAAGTTCACAACTGTCTTCTCGTTTGCTGACGATAGACATATACTGAAAGAAGTGACCTCTACAGCAGATGCAGACTTACTCAAGAAAGATCTATCTGCTGTTTACTCATGGGCAGAAAAAAACAATATGACTTTTAATAACAGTAAGTTTGAACACATAAACTACTGCAAGGATCAGCTAAATGTTCACACATATACAGCACATGACAGTTCAATTATTGAAAGTAAGAACAAGTCTGTGACCTAGGTGTTACACTCAGCCGAGATGGTTCATTCACTCTACACATAATGAACATAACAAAGAAAGCTCGAAAACAGGCTGGCTGGATCTTCCAAACTTTTCGAACACGAGATATAACCCCCATGCTGACACTGTACAAATCCCTGATCATCCCACTTTTGGAATATTGTTGCCAGCTGTGGAGTCCATGGAGGGTTGGTGAGAAACAACTTCTCGAGTCAGTCCAAAGATCCTTCACCAGCAAAATCTCTGTTGTTTATCACCTCGACTATTGGGAGAGGCTGAAAACACTGAAATTATTCTCCTTGGAAAGGCGCAGAGAGAGATATGCTATTATCTACATATTTAAAATAGTGAGAGGACACACTACAAACAACCTCAATATCAATTTCCACTACCACCAAAAACTGGGTCGACTCTGTGACATAAGACAGACAAACCCCAGAGCTACTACAAGAGTCAAGACACTTAAGGAAAATGCTTTCGCGACTAGAGGACCGGTAATCTTTAACGCCCTGCCGAAGTACCTGCGTGACATAAGTGAAACATACATGTCCAGAGAAATAAAAAAAAAACAGCTGAATAAATTCCTCTGGACAATACCTGACCAGCCAAAACTGCCCCACTACAACCTCCGCTCCGCTAGCAATGGTATTATAGATCAACTGGCACAGAAACGGGCAGATGACTTTTATTAGTGGTGGCGCATCAGCGTGACCATGGGCGGTCAACACAACACCGAATGGTGTGTCTGTGTGTGTGTGTGTGTGTGTGTGTGTATGTATTCCTATATGTGTCTGTGTGTGTGTATTTCTTCGTCTGTGTGTGTATACTCCTTCGTCTGTGTGTGTGTGTGTGTGTGTGTGTATTCCTTCGTCTGTGTGTGTATTCCTTCGTCTGTGTGTGTGTATTCTTTCGTCTCTGTGTGTATGTGTGTGTGCGTGTCTGTGTGTGTGCGTATTCCTTCGTCTGTGTGTGTGTGTGTTTGTATTTATTCATCTGTGTATGTGTGTGTGTATTTATTCATCTGTGTATGTGTGTGTGTGTATTTCTTCGTCTGTGTGTGTGTATGTGTATGTCTGTATTCCTTCGTCTGTGTGTGTGTGTGTGTGTCTTCGTGTGTGTATTCCTTTGTCTGTGTGTGTGTGTGTGTATTCCTTCGTCTGTTTGTGTGTCTGTGTGTGTATTTCATCGTCTGTGTTTCGTTTCGTTTCGTTTCGTTTCACCTGGTCTTGATCACGTCCTGGACACGTGCTCACCAACTGTTACCTTCCCGGAATGAGCTCAGAGCTCATAGTGACCGATCTTTGGGTAAGGCTGGAACCTTATTCCTTTGTCTGTGTTCTTACCTATTTGTTCTTATCTATTTGTTCTTACCTATTTGTTCTTACCTATTTGTATATTTACAGGATTTAGTCAAGCATGTAATGTCCCATATTTTAAAACATAATTATCATATTTTTCTTTTAAATTATGTATGGTTTTGACACGCACCACTTCTTCTGGAAATTTGTTCCATTGATCTATTACTCCATTTGTGTGTGTGTGTGTGTGTGTGTGTGTGTGACACACACCACTTCTGGTAATTTGTTCCATTGATCTATTACTCTATGTGTGTGTGTGTGTGTGTGTGTGTGACACATATCACCTCTTCTGGTATTCTATTCCATTCGTCTATTACTCTATTTGGAAAACTATTTTTCTGTACATCTTTATCTCATCTTTTTTAAATTAATTTCATAATGTGTCCTCCCATTGTAGGTATTCCTTGTTGACACAAGTTTTCTATATATATTTTTTCTTTTTCTGTGACACATTTGTAAACCATAATCATATCTCCTCTCTTTTGTCTTTCTTCCCATTTAGGTAATTTTGGATTGGATTCTTCCTTTAGTATTTTTATCACCATTCCTAACTTACTTAAAATAATATTGTGTGGGGTATAGTCACTAACCATAATCCCTAGCCCACATGAACTAAAGCCCGAGATCTTTGAGTGGGCAGTTTCTGGATGACAGCCCACCCAAAGCCTCCTCCATTGGTTTGAAATGTGTGTGTCCTCGTGATGGTTTGGGTGGGCTGTCGTCCAGAAACCACCTGTTTCAGATCTCAGGCTTCAACTCAAGTGGGTTAGGGATTGTGGTGCACAACTATACATTGAGATTTTTCCTCAAATGCTTACCCGTTTATGACAGGTGACTGGATACCACTCTCTCTCACACGAAGTTGAGAGGTATGTGAGGGAGGAGGGACGCCAGTTAACGGGGAACAGGGGTTCATGGAGGCGATTCATTTGTGGCCACCCGTTCGGGGATTAAGGCGTTTGGCAATATATATATATAGATAGATAGATAGGACCACCATCACCTGTCAGGAAATGTTTGTACAGAAGCTGAGATTGTTGTGTTTGGAATGGAAAATGAAGTAAACAGGTTGGAGGGATTAAATGGGGAGCCGATAAGAAAGGAGGTAGAGGAGGCAATGAGAGAGATAAAAACAGGGAAAGAAGGAGGTGGAGGAGGCAATGAGAGAGATGAAAACAGGGAAAGAAGGAGGTGGAGGAGGCAATGAGAGAGATGAAAACAGGGAAAGAAGGAGGTGGAGGAGGCAATGAGAGAGATGAAAACAGGGAAAGAAGGAGGTGGAGGAGGCAATGAGAGAGATGAAAACAGGGAAAGCTTCAGGTTTGGATGGATGCGCTGTAGAATGTCTGAAATATGGTGGAACAAGGATGATGGAGTGGTTGGTAAGTTTGTTGATGATGCTATGGTACCAGTACGATGCTCTGTTGTTTGTCTATGGAGATGAAATCATCATACCTGTACCACATCATCATCGTCAACACCATGAATGTTCTTGAATACGGCTCGGTAATTTACGGTACACAGGCAGTAGTACAGTCGGCCTCAGCAATTCGTATACACCACTGTGACATCAAGGGTTCGTAAACACTAGAAAATTTAGTGCATTAATTTTCAATCACAAAACAATTCTAGTAATGTTATTTGGGTAATACTTGAATCAGTCAGCAGAACAATCCCGACATTATGTGCAGAATAAAGACCCCTTTTAATCAATACAATGTGTACGAATTCCTGAGGCCGACTGTACAGCCACAATCAAATAACCACCGACACTTTCCTTCCATCGTGCAAAAAATCAGTATTATATCAAAACATAATCATACAACACGTTATGTCTTCTCAACCCCCTCAATTATTATTATTATGAGGTGCTGCAAAATCATACATGTATTGTTCTTTATTACCAAGATATTTACTACGATGGAGGGAAAGTGTCGGTGGTTATTTGATTGTGGCTGTACATCTAGTCAGAAAACACAACAATTGGGAGAAGAGAAACAATGGATGGAGTACATTTATTAAGTAAGGAAGCATGTATTAATAATTGAGTTTAAAGAAATGTATCACTCAAATAACAACAACAATAATTAATTCACTATACCACATGCATCACCAAGTATCATAACAATCATTACCACAAAGTATTTTCACTTCAGTTTAATTAATTACTTTATTGAATGAATGTTTATCTAAAAGTCTAAAAGAAGACTAACAGGAAATATAGGAGATATTGATTGATTGATTGATATTAGGAGTTGCAACAGTACGTACAAACAAGGTCCAATGACACTTAAGACAGGAATAGCCGACAGAGGACACTACAGAGATGTTGTCCTTGTAGACTCTCTCTCCATCACACACACACACACAACACTCCGTACACACACACAAACACGTGCAGTGACTCGCTTTTCAGGACCTGACAGGTAGTTCAGATTCCACATACATACACACACACAGACAAGCCAGCTCCACTCACTAGACTTGACTTGATCTGACTAAGATAATTTTCTCTCTGTCCAACACACACATCTATTCACGTACACAGAGTTACCCTCGCTTGACCAGTCTCCAATGACATATCTCTACTTACAGTTGTGGTAAAAGGATACAGTAGAAACCATTAACCCTTTCTTCTCTCTCTAGTTTCACAAAGAGAGATAGAGAAGGGAGAATAAACGAATAAGGAATAGAGAAAGAGAGAGAGAGGGTCAAAACTTGAACATTCAGAACATTCAGCCGGCAATACTGTATCCAGAGATTACTGGCATCTCCAAGTACAGAATGAATATAAACTGACCAGAATAGCCTTAGCTAGGAACATTCAAGAACATAACAGACAAACGACAGCAAATCGGTTCTCCCTTAGAATTAATAAATAAAGTAAGTTTAATTTTACTTACTGAAGTTTATTTCCAACCTTGACTGAACACCACAATGCCGCCGAGCTAGCTACCACAACCAACTACACCAACTCCAGAACAATGTAATGTACCAGATTCTTCGAAGAGACAAATCAGGACTGGTACACAACAGCGAGGTCATATAGCGCCAGAAAAAGGCGATAGAGAGGTGAGATATCAAGCAGGAAGGAAATAGAAATAAAAGAGAATATAGGAAAGAGAGATTGGAAAGGAGAGAATTAGAGAAAGATTACAACATTAAAAGGGAAAGAAAAAACTAACTAATATAAGCACTTAGACAAAAGATATTTTCTCGTTATATTCTAAAAATTCTTTGTCTCCAAACAATTAACCCAAGACAAATGATACCTTTGAATGCTAAATTTATACTTTTTTATGTTTTATATATAGCATTAGATGATAATGATTGTATGCTATTTCAGGGATCACGATGGACATTCCAAGCTACAAGGATGGATGGTCAGATAGGACAGTGGGACATCAAGCCAGACCAGATGCAGGTGGGGATGGAACACACACACTCACTTTACCTACAAGTACAGTCTCAATCAAATACACTCGATCTCGTAAATTCGCGACCACGTACTAAGATGTTTATGTCATTTGAGCTGGTAACACTGAATGGGGGAAGAATCAACAGAATAGGTGGAACATTGGAACATTTCACCTAAAATGAAACTTTCCCAACACAGTGTTACCAGCTCAGATGACACACATACCGTAATCACTATGGCACGTGATCGTGAATTTACTACGAGCTTGAGTGTACAAATGAAGGGAACTTATGCTGCCGACTGTACTACTACTACTACTACTACTACTACTACTACTAATAATAATAATAATAATAATAATAATAATAATAACCTCACTTGTATATATAAATATTTTTTTTAAATACTTTTAATTTTTCAGAAGCCTTCTGAAGCCTTCGGAAGCCTCCTGAAACGTTCTGAAGCCTCCAGGAGAGAGAGAGAGAGAGAGAGAGAGAGAGAGAGAGAGAGAGAGAGAGAGAGAGAGAGAGAGACTGTCTGTGTGTGTGAGAGAGAGGTACTGTGTGAGTGTGTGTGTGTGTGTGTGTAAGGGAATATGTGTGTCAGAGAGAGACTGTGTGTGTGTGTGTGTGTGAAAGATAGAGTGGTACTATGCGAGTGTGTGTATGTGTCATAAAGAGAGAGAGAGAGAGAGAGAGAGAGAGAGAGAGAGAGAGAGAGAGAGAGAGAGAGAGAGAGAGAGAGAGAGACTGTGTGTGTGAGAGAGAGAGAGGTACTTTGTGAGTGTGTGTATGTGTATCATAGAGAGACTGTGTGTGTGTGAGAGAGAGAGACTGAGTGGGTGTGTGTGAGAGAGTGGTACTATGTGAGTGTGTGTATGTGTGTCATAAAGAGACAGTGTGTGTGTGAAAGAGAGAGACTGTGTGTGTGAGTGAGAGAGTGGTACTATGTGAGTGTGTGTTTGTGTGTCATAAAGAGACAGTGAGTGTGTGAGAGAGAGAGAGACTGTGGGTGTGTGTGAGAGAGTGGTACTATGTGAGTGTGTGTATGTGTGTCATAAAGAGACAGTGTGTGTGTGTGATAGAGAGAGGTACTATGTGAGTGTGTGTATGTGTGTAATAGAGAGAGAGAGAGAGAGAGAGAGAGAGAGAGAGAGAGAGAGAGAGAGAGAGAGAGAGAGAGAGAGAGACTTTGTCTTTGTCTTTGTGTGTGAGAGAAGAATAGAGAGGATACAGTGAGAGTTTGAGAAAGAGAAAGAGAGAGAGAGAGACTGTGTGTATGTGTGTGTGAGAGGAACTATTTGAGTGTGTGAGAAACTGCAAGAAAGAGAGAGGGACTGGATGTGTAAGAGAGATTTCATTTGTGTGTGTATGTGTGAATGACTGTGTGTGTGTGAGAGAGAGAGAGAGAGAGAGAGAGAGAGAGAGAGAGAGAGAGAGAGAGAGAGAGAGAGTTACAAGGAGTTACAAGGAAAAGAAGTACTGCTAGGGGACCTTACGATCCATACAAAGAGGGTACCTGTGGGTTTAGTTGCGCAAGTAGGCGACTGTCCTCAAACAGTGAGAGTATTACCAGCCCCCAATTATTTAAAGCAATATACGGGAGATGATCCACGATATGGAATTCATCTCTTTTTGCGACATTTGGAGGATGCATTTTGTCAGGCAGAAATTAGACAGGATATAGATAAGATTAGGTTTGTGCGAGGTCATATTGCACCAGATAGCCCCGCTAGTTATATGCTAACAGCCAGTGCTTTTTCTGACCCTGATAACTTAACATCATATGATACATCTAAAGAGTCACTCATAGATATTTTTGGAGATGGTCAGCTCCATGGGTCATTATCATGGGTACAAAGAATGGCTAACACAACTGCAGATAACATAACTGCACATGATCCAGCAAAAGCACTTGCATTAGCAGGGTCCCGAGCCTTAGATGCCAAAGAATCATTAAAGTCCTCACCTTGGGTACATAATGGGAATATTACCTTAGATAATACTATTAAATTAATAGAATATGTTCAATTTACGTTACTGTTAAAAGAAACTTATCGTTTGGATATTCCTAAACATTCATTTGGTCTTACTGACAAACTGATCAAGTTAGCTTCCAAACTTAGCATGAAAGAACCTCAGATCGTACCTAGTGCATTACATGTGGCTCCATCAATGGAAACGAAGACTTTCAATACTAGTGCCACATCAACTCAAGGGAAGTCACAAAGGAAATATTGTAAACATTGTAACAAAATTAATCGTTATACCAGTGACTGTTATTTCTTACATAACTCTAAGGGGAAATATCAATGGAAACGTAATAAGTATTCTTATTCCAATAAATATTGTCATTTTCATGAGTCCACTTCACATTCCTAAGATGAATGTGTGGTGCTTAAAAGAATGAAAGAGGACATGCAAAGAAACACGAGGTATGAAACGATACCACCACAATATTCGAAATGGCAACATCCCAGCAAGTAGTACGTCCCATAAACCCTGTCGTAGCCTCCACCGGTAATGTACTATCAATTCCTGTACAGGTATTACATTGTAACACCTCTTTAATGATAGACACAGGTGCGGCAATTTCATTGTTATCTGAAATTTCCTTTAAAAGATTGTGCAACTTAAATCCCCAGAGACATTTACATAATAAAATTGAGCCCATTGACATAGAATTGTCAGCTATAACAGGAAATAAATTACAGGTCATAGGGACACTAACCCTTCCTGTAAGGTTAGAAAAGGGAACTAACCATATAAACATAAAATTCTATATAATACGGAATTATGATCTACCAACAGACGGTGTATTGGGACTATCAGACATTATTAGGCTGGACATTGTTATTGACCCAGGATATAAAATTATACGTTTCAAAAATAAATGTATTCCAATACAGGATTGTCCTGACCATTATTTACGTTCAAGTAACGTTCACTCTATTCATAATACAAATGATGGGAATGACTCTATTATCATAAAGGCTATTGCTGCATGTAATACTATATTAACTCCAAACTTTGTCCATAAATTGAAGGTACAGCTTCCATCTCATGTACAGCCACATACTATTGTTCTATCCTTAATAGAGTCAGTGAAAATAAATAACCTGGGATTAGAATCTACTTTAACCAGTGTAAACGATCATAATGTCACAGATATATTTTTTTTTAATAAAACATCTACCAATATTCATGTAAAGAAAGGAACATATCTATGTGATCTGTACAGATGGAAGTTAGACCAAATTTCACAAGGAAATATTGCATCGGTTCTTACCGAAGGGAATCATATTGAGAGTCGTGTAAGGGAACAAATTAGAAATTTTGTCCATGGCTGTGATTCTCCACTTTATCGTGATGATCTCATCGACATCCTAGCTATATATCGAGATGCCATTGCCCTACCTGGTGAATCCTTTGGAAAAACCGATATTATAAAGCATACCATTACCCTAACATCCCCTCAACCTATTTATACTCGAGCATATAGACTAACCCATAGTCGGCAGAAAGTGGTAAATAAAATGGTAAGTGAAATGTTGGATGAAGGCATTATTAAGAATTCTCACTCCCCTTATAACAGCCCTATGTTTTTGGTTTAAAAAAATAATGGTGAATTTAGACCAGTAATTGATTACAGGAAAATAAACAATGCTACAATTAAAGATAAATATCCCCTCCCTCTTTTGAGAGATGTTTTGTCTAACATTGGTAAAACAAAACCTATGATATTCTCCACCTTAGACTTAGTCAGTGGATACTGGCAAGTAGCATTAGATGTTAAAAGTCAACCCATTACAGCATTTAGCACTCCCCATGGTCATTATGAATACACCCGTATGCCATTTGGGTTATGTAATGCTCCATCCACATTTCAGCATATGGTAAATTTTCTTTTTGGCGATATCAATAATGAAGTCATTGCTTATTTAGACGATTTGATTATTTTTTCAAGGGACGTGCCTTCACATTTAGAAACAATAAAGAAGGTTATGCATAGGTTGCATCAGGTTGGCCTTAAACTTAAAATGTCTAAATGTCATTTTCTTAAACAGGAAATAAAATTTTTAGGGCATACCATCAATAGCAAAGGGCTCCATACACAATCTGATAAAATACGAGCAATGAAAGAATTCCCTACTCCAAAAAATACAACTAATGTAAAGTCATTCTTGGGTTTATGTTCTTATTATAGAAGCTTTGTAAGAAACTTTTCACAAATAGCAAAACCCCTAAATAATCTCCTCAAGAAAAATGCAGATTTTGTATGGATGCCTGAACAACAGCTGAGCTTTGAATTACTAAAGGATGAATTAGTATCAGCTCCAATTCTTGCGTTCCCAGATTTTTCGTTACCTTTTATAATTTGTACCGATACTTCTTCATTAGGCTTAGGCGCTGTCCTTATGCAAGAAATTGCTAAAGGTCAGTGTCAGGTAATTGCGTATGCTTCTAGAATATTAAATGCACAGGAAACTCGTTACTCTGTAACAGAACAGGAAACTTTGGCTATAGTATGGGCACTTCGTACCTTCAGGGAAATCGTGTTGGGATATCCTTTACAAGTTTTTACAGATCACCAACCGATTATTGGCTTCATGAAAACTCAAAATCTCACAGGGAAATTGGCCAGATGGTATCTAACAATTCAGGAATTTCAATCGCATATTGATATTAAATACCTTCCAGGTCGATTAAATCATGTAGCAGATGCCTTAAGCAGATATCCTGTCTCTTCAGTTTCTAAGCCACCCATAGACTTTGACTTCAATGCAGTTCGTATACATCAACAACAGGATTCTATGATAGAAGCGATAAATTACTCGTTAAACTCAGGTGATGATTATGATGGTTCAGAATTACCCATTAGCATAGATACCTTCTCCCTCCATGATAATGTTGTTTATAGGAAACTTAGGAAACGTAACATACATACCAAGCAAATAGTAATACCACAATCCTTGATTCCCTCAGTATTAACATTATATCATAATGCAGCAGGACATCCTGGGAGAGATCGATGTCTGTCCACTCTCCGTACGAAATATTATTGGCATAAAATGAAAGTAGATGTTGGAACACATATCGCACAGTGCGAAACATGCAATGCAAATAAAGGCCATCCTCTTGGACCAGCTCCTTTAGGGGAATATCCACTGCCAAGTGAACCATGGGAAATAGTAGGAATGGATTTACTCTCCCTACCACAGTCACATCAGGGCTCGAATTATTTATTAACTGTGGTTGATCATTTTTCTAGGTATTTGGTGGTAGCACCACTGAAAACAAAAACAGCAGAAGAGGTTGCACATAAATTTATATCCAAATTCATATGTCCATTTACATGTCCCAAGATTATAATTTCAGACAATGGTAAGGAATTTCGTAACAGTATCTTACAGAAGATATCTGATTTCTATAATATTAAGCAAACGTTTGTATTAGCATATCACCCTGCATCTAATGGGTTAGCAGAACGGCAAAACCGTAAAATATTAGAAGTACTTTGTGGCCCAATAAATAAAATCCCCTCCACATGGGA
The DNA here is from genome assembly GCA_033782935.1 of Petrolisthes cinctipes. NCBI lineage: Eukaryota > Metazoa > Arthropoda > Malacostraca > Decapoda > Porcellanidae > Petrolisthes > Petrolisthes cinctipes. Next base: position 242,028 of record JAWQEG010000562.1, read on the forward strand.
GGACTGGATTGATATGACAGTCTGTTCTATAAACGCTACAAAAACGGAAACGGTAGGTAAAACTCCTCATGAAATAATATTTGGCATACAAAAACGTCTTCCATATGATTTAACAATTCTCACACAGAGACCCTGCTACAACATGGACGACTACGCTGAACGACAGCGAGTTGCATTTCAACAAATTCATCATGATGTACAAAACAATTAACAGGCTAGCAGAAATAAAATGCGTATAAGGCAGCATAATAAAGCAAAAACGCAAACCTTCACTCCAGGTGATCAGGTAATGTTACAGGTACCCGATCGAACTTCGAAACTTCTGCCTCGGTTCACGGGACCGTACACAGTTCTATCATTAGTAGGCAATAAAATTGTTATAAAGCATAATTTTACTCAGGTTGATATTATTGTTCATGTAGACAGAATAAAGAAATTAGTAAAAAGCGAGCAAATCCAACATCCAAATAACCAATCAGAATCTCTGCAACATCAACAATTTCCTCTTCCTAGTAATATTATCCCTACTACTGATAATCATGAAATAAAAAATTATAAACAGAAACTCCGATCGGCGAAGAAGTAAAAGATTATAATTCTTCTTACAGATGTGGCCCAACTCAACATATATTATGGTTTTCATAACCATACTCGTGGCAACAAAAGGTTACGCTGACGTAACCACCATCCCTAATGATGATGCGCTTATCCCGGGGGCACTCCTACAACAATTTGGTAAAATATTGGTGACAGAAGATGTTATCACTATTTCTTATTCCTTACAGGATATATCTGATTTATTTCACAAATTTTCTGCCGTTGAGCAAAAATTGCAGATACTTAATGATACACTAGTTTTTACTGACAGGAATGACACGAAGGGATTTAGTGATTTAAGGGCATTATATTCAGTCTTGTCCTTTAAGGTTCAACGCACTATGAAGGAATTAAGTGACCTTAGTTCCATTGCTCGCCTATTACATCAAACTCCAATTGCACAGAGCCACCACCTCCGCCAGGAGCGTGGATTAGTTAATTTTTTAGGTGAAATATCTAAGGCACTCTTTGGTACTGCAATGGATAGTGATGTCCAGGCATTATCCCAAAAATTAAATGTTGTAGGACAAGCAGTTGCAAATCAGGGTAAGGTAGTCAGGCAAGTATATAAAAGTGTTCAGATTGTTGGCAAAAACTTGAATAAAATTTTTGATGCTTTACATAAACAACAACAACTATATTCTACACAGATGGAATGCTCCCATCACATTTTTAGGCTTCTATTTATATCTGTTAATTGGCAGGAAACTGAAATTCAAGTACGAGGACTTAGGGAGTCATGTCAAACATTAATTAAGGATGTAATTACTGCAGGTTTAGGTAAGATTAACTCACGATTATTACCAATCAAACAATTGCAGGATGCACTTGAAATAGCTATGATGAACTATCATCTTACTCCCATATTTCATACACCTAATCTGGAATATTATTATACAGTCATGAACAGTACTTTAACACCAGAATATATACTAATTACTATTCCAATGTAGAGTAAGATGTCCTTCACAGGCTATGCAGTACAACCATTCCCGATGAATCTAGAAAATAATCTTTTAATGTTAGATTCCCATCCTATAAATATTGTTCTTAGTGATGATTATTCTCTTGTTGATGTGCTTAGTGAAGCACAGTTTCTCAATTGCCATTCGGCATATCTTCATTTATATGTTTCTCCTGCATATTTGTTTGCATTTCAAGCTCCAAATGACGCACCATGTCCAATTGCTTTAAGTCAAAGGGATACTCATCAAGCACTCTATGCATGTACTTTCAAATCTGTTACTAATCAAACTCTCTTTCATTGTCATTTCTTTAATTTCCACTATCTATACTTTCCTGCTGAGACACAAGTAACACTGATCTGCCCTAATGAAACTACACATGGTATGGTTAAAGGCTACTATAAAGCAGCAGATTCATGTGAAATAGGATCCAAGAGAATCGTTACCTTACCTAGTAAACATCACTTGCTTGAAAACATGACACTCTCTTCCACCTTTCAACATATTTCGTATAATGTCGACTTGTTTAATATCTCCCAATTATCAGTTGTTTTAGAAAAAGTGAAACTATTGAGTCTACTCAATGATTCTATGATTCAAACATCCTTATCTAATAATTTGATTCCTCCATATCTGGATCACGTTTATAATTCCTACATTTATAATTCCATGTCTTATCCTTTTGGCCTGTACAGTGATTTTCTTATTTTGTATTAGAAAGGTCTATCGACGTTATACTGTGTTATCTCGTCTTGAAAAGAATATTCTACCTGCTCCTTCACCACCTCAACATAGCAATAATGCTTCCCCTTCATTAATATGTGAATCATCAGCATAGGTTTAGCTTACATACACATAACTACAAGCACCTAGCTCAACACATTACTTTTAAGATGATTTCTTTATGTCCCTATGTATTTCTATTTATGTATTGATGTTACTGTCTATGTTCATTTGTGTATAATGTGTGCCTATGTCTTCATATCTATTTTAATGTTATTGTTTATGTGTTTATTGTTAATATTTTAGTTCCTATGTAACCTACCCAACATTGTTAACTGGCCTCCTAATAAAGCATATGGCACCTGGAGCCAGGTGAGGGTAGCTGGTCCGAGCGATGTACACTCTCCCAAAAAAGTATCGGCATTGCTGGCTAGATCCTGCTGAGAAAAGATCGAAGCTACATGTCTGACTGTACTGTGGGGTTGGTATTCTTGCTGGCAATGAGTTGACTCTCATTTCTGTACTAACGTGAAATCCTCCAGCATGCATAATTCATGCATTAGGCAAGTCGTGGAGTAAGAGTTGTGACTTCATTTTTTACAGATATAAGTTATGTGATTTTAATGATTGATGGTTTTGGGGGAGGGGGAATTGACTGAATTATTGAATATAATGAGAATGATAACCTAGAGAATAAAATGACCAAATCGGATTTTAGCCAAAAAGGAATCTTTGGGTAGATTCGCTGTAACTGTAGTATTTTGTCTTAAATATAATGCAGTTATAGCATAGGGTAGGATTAAGTAGGCTTATTAAGCTTTTTCTTCTCATATTTCTAAATAAGGTTTTGTAAAGAAACACGTGTATATAGAAACATGTGAAGAAACCAACACCTCAAAGCTTCACTCGATAATCTCGGGGCCTCAGTCTCAGGCCACGACTGACGGCCTCATGTCCCGAGGTAGAGGTATATAAAAAAAAAGTAAAAATAAAATAAAATAAATAAAAAGAAAGATAACATTATATACCATTCGGCAACTACGGTGTGGATTAGCTGAGTTTTTAGCATTAGAACGGGGCAAATCTTACGATAATATTTTAAATTTCTCTAACAGGTAAAGAAATGCGAATATGTTTCGATTTGCATCCACTGTAGTTTCTCTGACTCATGAAGCAATACGAATATGCATAATTGGCAACTGATCGGCAGGAATACCACTATCTATAAGGTTTCAAAGCAATGTACCATAATGTTACGTTTATTGTCGTTTTCGTTCATTCGTTTTAATGCCGATACTTTTTTGGGAGAGTGTACGTACAAACAAGGTCCAATGACACTTAAGACAGGAATAGCCGACAGAGGATTCTACACAGATGTTGTCCCTGTAGACTCTCTCTCCATCACACACACACACACACACACAACACTCCCTACACACACACAAACACGTGCAGTGACTCGCCTTTCGGGACATGACAGGTAGTTCAGATTCCACATACATACATACACACAGACAAGCCAGCTCCACTCACTAGACTTGACTTGATCTGACTAAGATAATTTTCTCTCTGTCCAACACACACATATTGTTACGAATTCCGATATTATTTGTTAAATTTTCTTTTATATGTATTGTATTTCGGGGTATCGAGAGTCTATTCCCAGTTCGAATCTGACTCATATCGCACCTGGCGACAGACTAGTGCACTAGGGTATTCAGCTGGTCTCACCAGCAGAGTGAGAGCCGGCAGATAGTGACTTCAGGTGGACGCAGGAGGAGGCAGACGTTCTGACGTTATTGTACTAAAGCTCCGTGTTTGTGATTCTTGATGGAGATATCTCACCACTCAGTCTAAGTATTTTGTTTATTGTAATCATTCTTAATAATTCATATTCTTTGTCATTCGTCCAGTGCACTGATTAATTTATTGTAGGATTACCATTGTTATTGTGTATTGTTGTGATTTTATATTATTTCTTATGATAGTTTCTATTATTATTGTGTAGCCGGTTGTTTAGCCTGGCCTAGGGTAATGGTTGTTGTTGTTGGGTGATTCAGGGATTATACACTTCAATTTTATTAAGTTTCACTTGGGTTCTGTATTATTTTAATTATTCATACCATCTTTGATTGATATTTTTGTATGTTATTGTGATTGTGGTCCAGTTGAGTTTTCGTGAGGACTCTAGCGTTTTGTGTGAAAATATCCTGTTATTTTTCATTCTTATTTGTGCTTGTTCTTTTTTGTAATATATTTTAATTTGAGGAATACAGAGTTTTCTTGCCCAGTTGTGGTAATATAATTTAAGAATTCATTTTAGAACCTGGTACGCACAGGTTTGGAGAGACTTTTGGTGTTGCAAGTGGTCAGAATTTTGATCAGTGTCATAATTTCTAATCTCTCCCCACTCCTGTCGTAACAATATATACACGTACACAGAGTTACCCTCGCTTGACCAGTCTCCAATGACATATCTCTACTTACAGTTGTGGTAAAAGGATACAGCAGAAACTATTAACCCTTTCTTCTCTCTCTAGTTTCACAGAGAGAGATAGAAAAGGGAGAATAAACGAATAAGGAATAGAGAAAGATAGAGAGGGTCAAAACTTGACCCATACTAAAATTACAGAACATTCAGCCAGCAATACTGTATCCAGAGATCACTGGCATCTCCAAGTACAGAATGAATATAAACTGACCAGAATAGCCTTAGCTAGGAACAGTTAAGAACATAACAGACAAAAGACATCAACTCTGTTCTCCCTTAGAATTAATAAATAAAGTAAGTTTAATTTTACCTACTGAAGTTTATTTCCAACCTTGACTGAACACCACAATGCCGCCGAGCTAGCTACCACAACCAATAACACCAACTCCAGAACAAGGTAATGTACCAGATTCTTCGAAGAGACAAATCAGGACTGGTACACAACAGCGAGGTCATATAGCGCCAGAAAAAGTCGATAGAGAGGTAAGACATCAAGCAGGAAGGAAATAGAAATAAAAGAGAATATAGGAAAGAGAGATTGGAAAGGAGAGAATTAGAGAAAGATTAGAACATTAAAAGGGAAAGAAAAACTAACGAATATAAGCACTTAGACAAAAGATATTTTCTCCTTGTATTCTAAAAAGTCATTGTCTTCAAACAATTAACCCAAGACAAATGATACCTTTGAATGCTAAAT